>CABEEJ010001664.1:44708-66295 GCA_901482245.1 Timema douglasi
CTTCCTCAAGAGACTCGATGAAAAGTCCCATGGGTCCAGTCCCGGAATGCCCTTGAGCAGCTCAATGCAATCTTTGAGCTTTGCGGTATCGTCCTCAGGAGTGGGGGTTATAGGGGTAACAAGGGTAGGAGTTGGGAGTGGTAGGAAAGGGTTAGAAGGGTGAAGGGTGGCAGGGGTGAAGGTGAGTGATGGTGGAGGTGGGGGTGCACAAATACAAAAATCCCAGGTTCGATTCTAATGTCCAGGTTGCCATTTTCCACTTTATTGAATTTGATTCGGCTAACAGGGCAGATCCTGTAAATAACCACCACGTTTCAGTTTGTGAAACCCATGAATTAATAATTCTAGCTATAGTATGATTTTGGTAGGAAGAACAGTAGAATTTAGTTACTAAAGTTACTAAAACAATTTTAATATATCCATACAGCAAGTCGTGTTATATGCAGCTGTCACTTTTGATATATATTATCAATACTTATAAAATAACACTAATAATATAGTGAGATGTTATCAATGTTGGCTGCAAATAAATATGTTGAAATGTTCTCTACTGTTCTTACAACGAAATTAAGGGTTTAATTACACGTTCTTCGCACGGGTTGTGTTTTACAGCATTTATCAAATGTTAAAAAATAATACCAATATTATTATTATTATTGTTCAAAACTTGACCTGTCAGACTTCCCATAATTTTAAAAGATAGATCTTTGAACGGTCCAAAAATTAGTGTTCTATACCCGCCAATTTCTTTCAATGTATTTTTCATGTTTAATAAATATCTAGAAACCTTTCAAAGCCTGCCCGGTGAAAATCTGATAAGCAGAAGCTGAGAGAATGTCCAAAAAAGGCAGTGTTTAGTAGCCACCATCTTGAAACAACTTGTATATCTGGCAACTTAGGTAATATTAAGTGAAACAGATGTGCCAGCGGGTAATTAATAGTAATTAAAATAATAAATAAGTTGCATTAAATAACGTGTATAAGTAATACAAGAAGGTGTGACTAAGGTATCGTCGGATATATAGGTATTAACAAAGTTAAGTTAATATCGACTATACATACTTTGGGGCTACATGACTTGAAACGCTGACGTTACGTGACCTGAAACACAGCCCCCGTTTGAAGTGCGTAAGTTAGGTCCGTCAAGAGCAAACATTGGAAACCACCAGGGTCACGTGTTTTCCCCTGATGTTCCAAAATTACAAGGCCCCACCATTTGTACTACGTAAAATGGAAATTCTAGAAATAAACAAAGGAGTTATATAAACTACGTAAAGTGAGCTCTCAAGGAACAGAAACATATCCCAGCTTTCTCACTCACGTGACTACCGTCGACTGCGAGTCGAGCTTAATTATTCTGGATTCCTTGTCTAAATCACTTGTAGTCCTACATCAGAAGTAATAGATAGTTAACCTATCATACTGCTTCGTACAAGTTCATCTCCTAGCTACAAAGGTTCGAGGTTCCTATCAAGGATTTGGAGTTTCAGAAATTAAAACAGTCCCATCTTCTAGTTCTGTAATACGAAAAACTAACCTGCGCTACTACCACCAAATTACCCATAAGTTTCCATGATATTTACGTGTTTTACGACCTATGCCTTAGTCCAGTCAGTATCCTATCTGTTTACTGAAATAAAGGTCCAGGGTTCGATTCCTGGATGGAAAATTTACCATTGATGAAATGTTCGTTTCCTATTTCACAGTCTGATTACCAAACCTTTCCTTCACCTCTGACAAGACATCTTGTGAATGTGGGGAATGCCAGGTCTCCACCGTGGTTCGGATCCCAAGTTAAACTATAGGTCCTCCATTTCATCTCACAATCACCCTACCACTACACATTAGCGTAAGTGCGTATAACCCGAACGGGTAGTAATACGTGGTGCTAATAATAATAATAATATTTCACAGTTATAAATTAACGGGTGAATTCTTGATGTTGTGCCTGTTCTAGATCTAGATTAGTTAATAAATCGCGTGCTGATATAATCAGTCGGCTTAGAAAGTGCACATTAAATACTTCAGTTAATAACTTTTTATTTATGTGTGGTATTTAACATGCTCTTTCTGAACCGGCTGATTATATCAGCATACGATGTATAAACTAACATATAAAACATCCAGCCCCCGGCTGTTAATTCATCACTGTGAAGGGGTAAACACGTATCTCACCAAAGAAAAAGATTTCAGCCGTGCCAGGAATCAAAACCGGGACCCTTAGATCAGTAGACAGAAGCGCTACTGACTGAGCAAGTGTGTCGGACAATTAATAACTAATAATATCAATACTTTTTTTTTATATAATCTATTTGCCATGATGGTCGGTCGTTCACTCGATAATATTTGACCTGAACAGAATTCAGTATTGAACTATGTACTAAATCATTGTCCGTGTGTACTGGGCGATGTGAAGGAATTCAGAAACCCTCGCGTCATATTCCCTTAACAATCCCCCCCCCTCACCCCCTTACCTCTCACCTGGCAATCTCTGCGCCCACAATCCTGGTATCGGCCACAGCCTGGAGGTAGGAGTCATTGGGAGACGCTGCAAGTCGATAATGAGTCAGGAACACGTTGGCGTCTTCCTGTGACATAAAACTCACACCATTCACTTCTCACATGACAACTTTGTACTGTCTGGATGGTCGGGAAATGTTGGAAGATACATGTATGATATTTGGTTGTTTTTTGTAGGTTCTATTTATCTAAAATTGCACTGGTGACCACATTGTCTAAGGTTTCACTCTCGCAATAGATAAGACCTCAGATTTTGACAAGATAGGGGCTCGAATCTTAGTCGGGGGTACCGAGAATGATTTTTCCTACATGTTTTTTGTATTATACTTCCACTCAAATGTGGGTACACTTCCTCTAAATTCGTGTAGTATCCCAAACGGGTAATAAGGCCCGGTACTAAATAAATGAATAAAACTACCCGTTCGGCTCAACTGAACGCTTAAGTACTAATTACGCTAATGGGTTAGGATTTTGGAAGGTTGAATTTAGAGTAAGTGAACCCACATTAGTATGGAATAAGATTGGAAAACCATTTAGGAAAAAGTAACCCAGTTCACCCGACTGATATTCGAACCTCAATCTCCCCATTTCCGCCAGTCTAGCTCAACACAAAATTAGCGTGTTTGCTAACCACGCCACCTAGGTGGGTGACACTAGTGTTCAAATTACTTAATGATTTAAACTCAGACTGCAAATGGTCACTCTTGATGGAGAGGTAAGGGTTTGGATCCTATCCGGATGTGCTTAGGGTGTTTGTTCTTGGATTCTCACTTTCTCTCTACGCAAATGTGGGTGCATGTCCTAAGCACTGCCCCAGAAGTGTGGTTAAATATGAATAGCCCATGTGGGTAATAAAACGTGGCTGGGGATTATGGAGTCAATACTACACAAATAATCCTTGCCTGTGGCCAAGTGGTCTAAGGCGTTAGACTCTCATTGCGCGATACAGCGCGTAGATGAAAAGTTCAACCTTATAATTCTAATCCCTGTTAGTGTTATCAGCAGCTGGGGTGATTTCCCACATAGTATTCATCTATGCCCTAGTCACGCTAATTCGGGTGCATTTGTTTAATTATACTCCTCGTTTCTACCTTATAAATCTATAACCCTTATATTAAATGAAATTAACTTAAAAACACAAATGCCTGACATAAATTTAAGTAAGCAAACAGAGATACTTAACTGTGTGGCGGGCCTGAATACCTCATAGGGCTACGTCGCCTGGAATTTCTCCTGTATGCAGACCCGCCTCATTTTGTAGTGTCCAAATTACCTACCTATAGGCTATCCATTGAAGGAGTGGTGGTAACGGGTAGGTACAGTAGCCCCATGGCTTCTTTGGTGCTGATTGACAGCTAAAGGCTTTGGAAAGCTACCAGATCAAATTATGTATCCCTAAAACGAACCATATAATCTGTAAAAACATGTGTTTAGCAGCTGTCACTTCTGACAGTCAAAATTTAAGTACATACCTAAATGTTGACTGTCAGAAGTCAGCTGTGAGTTGTCAGTAAGCACCAAAGAAGCCATGGGGCTACTGTAGCTAGCAAAAGCTACCAGATCTACTCTCACGTAGCTATTCACCAAACCATATGATTTGAAAGATCTTATGTTGAGTTCTTGTCACTTTTGACAATCAAAACTTTCACAACAAACCATTTGTTATTCATTTTTATTTTTTATTCTTAAGCTTTTTTAAATTATTGAAACACAAACTTACGAAAATAACCGTTTGGATGTTTTTTTTGTTTTGTTTTTTTGTGGAAGCGGTTTTTTTAGTTCACTTTCAAAAAAATACTTTACAAGCGAAAGATTATAAAATGCTGTCTTCTCTTCTTAATTTAAGATGGTAAACCGAACCAAATGAGCCTTGTTGATGACGTCGTGCACATTTGTTTGCCAAATAAAAAAGTTTATTTTGAAACTAATATTTTATAGCTCTTTCTCTAAGTTGTAAAAAAATCTGTTTATTTTATTATTCGTGGTAGCCAGTTATAAGAATATTCCAATGGGAATATAATAATTTTTAATTCATTATTTCAAGCACTCTAATATAGCCTGTTGCCACATCCATGAAATAAAATACATAATAGTTTTGTTTCTCTTATATTAGTTAACGGAAAAGCCAACTATACAGTAATACTTATAAAAGTATTATAATAATGGTTTGATATTATTATTATTATTATTATTATTAAGCACCACCTCTTACTAACAGTTCGGGCTATACGTTTTAAGTAATAATTACGCTAGTGGATTAGGAATTGGGAAGGTTTAATTAGAGTAAGTGAACCCGAATTTGCGTGGAGGGAGAGTGGAAAACCAACTATGCCACGGAGGCGGGTGTTTGATAATACTTTTGATTGATAGTATATTAGGGAAATAATTATTATTTCCACTTAGTGTTATTAGTGACTTTCAAGCACTGTTTGCAATTTTTTTTAAATCTTCTGCTTGCTGTCAGTTCCCCAACTCCTAGTCGTGCCGGGTGTTCGTTTACCCCATAGTGTTAAGTACGTACTTTGATTAGAAGAGCGTTCTTGAGTTGATACTGCCACGTAACATTCCAACCCGAGGAGTGCCCTGGAACTATGAAAACAGTTTGTTTCTCTGGCTGGTAGTCGGACTCTTCCAAGTTCAAGGTTGGCCACAAGGTCACGTTGTTTCCCTTCCATTGATTGTTTCTGAACAAAGATAAACAATCAAACCGTTGTTGCACTTTTAGTTTATATTAATAATTTCTGTTATTAAAAATGAAATGGTTTATTTTAATTCAACTACGATTAAGTAAGATGTGTTAACTTAGTTTGTTCTAAGAGATACTAAGTGATATTGGTCTAACCCACTTTGGTGGCCGTATGGTCCTAAGGCGTCAGTCTCACAATATACTATACTGCCGAAGAATGGGAAGTTGGTGTTCGAATCTTGGTCTGGTGTATTGAGGGTGGTTTTTCCTAAATTGTTTTCCAAGCTCCATCCACGCAAATGGGGATGAACTTCCTCCAAAGTCAACCTTTTTCATTCATAATAATTAGCCTAACTAGTACATACTCTTTTGACCTGTACAATAAGTAAGAAGCAGCTCAAAAATATGCATTTCTAAAAAAACTTTATGGTATAATCCCGCAAGCGAGTTATACCAACCGAACGGCAGCTCTGTTAGCGATGATAGTACCAACCTTTGGAGATATAAGGTGTCATGTGGTCAGCACAACGAGCCCTCCAGCTGTTAATTTCAGTTTTCTAAACCAGAGAAACTACTTCTTTACTCAAGTAGCTCCTCATTTGTCCTCACGAGACTGAGTTTGACCCCTTTCTAGACCCACTGCTTCACAGAATATTTTTTGAAAAGCCGGGGATCAAACCCGAGACCTCTGGATCCGTAGCCAGGAACTATTACCACTAGACCACAAAGACGATTTATATATATTGGTCGTCAAACTTTTTGGAACCTAAGCGACTTAAATCTTATCAAAAGTCCCGCAATAATTAAAAATTAATTTATAATTTTTCACATATAAACCTTCATATAATTAATTTAGTACGTTTATGGACCTGAATATATGCATTTACTAAGTGTTCTAAGAAAAATCATTTGAATGATTTTTTTTTAAATATATTTTACCCGCCTCGGTGACGTAGTTGGCTAACGCGCTAGTCGTGTTGAGCTCGACTGCTGAGGACGGGGAGATCGAGGTTCGAATCTCGGTCGGGTGAACTGGTGGTGGTTTTTCCTAAATGGTTTTCCACTCTCCCTCCACGCAAATGCGGGTTCACTTCCTCTAATTCAACCTTCCCAATTCCTAATCCATTAGCGTAATTAGTACCTACTTAAAGCGTATAACCTGAACGGGTAGTAAGACGTGGTGATGATGATGATGATGATGATGACGATGACAATAATAATGGTATTATTACTTTAGAGTGCCTTTAGTGAGAGAAATAATATTATTTTAAGGAGAAGCTCAAATGGCAGAATAAAATGTACCTGTTAGCAGGAATCTAAGGATGTTCAATTTTATCTACCACTTCAAGTAAATTCTAACCACATTAGTTGGACCAAGACCAAACTTGGTAATTTAATTGCAACTTTACGTTTGTTTTTGTCAACCTTGGTGGTCTAGGGGCAAAGTGCTCACATCAGGACCCGATGTTTGTCGGTTCAAGCCCAGCTGGAGTCAACTAATGATTCTTGAACGATACAATTCCGTGACACAACTTCCTTCAAAGGGGTAGTAGAGCTGTCGGTCCCATGTCGATTGTGGCATGTAAAATAACCCTGGAAATTATGTGAAAATACATTTCCCGGCAACCCATTTCATTCTCGCTAATTGATATTCTCATGTGGTGATATAACCAGCCGGTTAAGAAAGTGCACGTTAAATATCTTAAATAAATTAAATACTTCAACTTTACAAGTTCAATTACATGGGAGGTACAGAATTATTTTTATGTATAATAATCTTATCAATAAAAAACCTAACCTATTGATTTTGAGATAAGATTCCATGCGCTTTTCTATAACATTTTGGTGCGTTTCTCTTACATAAATTTAAAGGGCGTGCAATTACCTGGTTCAGAGACCATTTATTTGCTTTTTTTAAAAAATTATTATATTGTGTTTATTCTGCATTTCAGTGTAAGATTAGGACTCAATAGTTGGCCCAGATTTTTTTTATTCCGCAGTTCAAGTAGGGGATTATAGGACACAGGCGCGGAACCGTGGAAGGGGGGCGAGAATGGGGGCAATCGCCCCTCCAATACAATTTTTTTTATTGGTGGAGCTTTTAAACCCGCCTCCAGCAGTGGTACCCCCCTGTGCAAATGGTATCTCCTAAGAGATACTTACTAGATGTTAGTCTAGTCCAACACAAGACTACGACTACATAGACTGCATAGTAAGTAAAACGAATAATAAAGATCTTTTAAATTAATTTTGTAAAATTACTGCTGGTTTTCTTAATTTATTCATTGCAACGTCAAATACAAATATGTTCTGTTTATCTTGTTTTATATCTCTTCTCTCAGTTTATTATTCACACTATTAAGTTGTATTCCAGTATATTTATATTTAAGTTTAAGTTTAAAAGCCTTCTCTTTAGAAGAAATTATATTGTGTTTGTATAATTGTTTTCATAGCTCATAAAAGCAATATTTTCTCTGCTAGGGATAGTTTTCCCCCTCTTTTAATAGGTTGGACTAAAAAAACTAGCCCTTAGTTAAAATTAAAATCCAACGTAATTGCAATTGTTGGTACAGTTTACAATATAAATATATGTGACACAATTATTATTATTATTATACAATTTTTCAATAAAATAGGGAAAAAAATGTCAAAAATACAAGTGCTTAGAACATTTAAATCCAAGCATTTCAAAACAAACCATTTCAAAAAAATTTATGGGTGTCTTAAACCGCAAGACCTAACAGGACACGGATTAGTTTCTATGCAATTCGTGTGCATCGCGTCTTTTTACTTGCTCATATAAATAAAGTTTTGTGATATTGAACTTTTATAAACCCACCATCTCCCCTCCCCCCAGATTATGTTGATGTTTTATGTGCTACCAATCCCAAAAGGGTTATTTTTACAATTCTCATTGTGCCTGGGGCTACAGCCAAACCTATTTGATGACTTTCGTTCAAATTTGGTATTTAGATGTTATGTGGTCCTACCACAAAGCCAAATTGTTAGTTTGATTCTAGTCACAAAAATTAAGGACAGTTGATTAAATATTTTCAAAAATTGTGTGAATAGTTTTAGCCAAAATGAATACCTAAATTGTTTTTAAGGGTAGCTTACTGAAAACTAATTTTTGAAAAGTATATTATTTAAAAATGTACCATTAACTATTGTATTCATAATTTATAACTAAAAAGTGCTTCTTAGGGCTGGTCTTATGACTACTAGATAAATATTGCTATCGGGAGGTTAAAGTTAGCGATCAGATCAAGTTTATCAGCCAATTTAATATTTTACGTGTATTATGAACTGAATTTATCTGCCGGATAGCTATCTGAAGGATAAATTTATTTTTATGCAGAAAACGGAAGGTTGGTACTGTTTTTACTGGTGCGCGCATGCGTATAAAGCCCTGTTGATAGTGCTACAACCTAGCGAGTGGTGAGAACGCTCAACATTTGTTAAATAATGGCGGCTAAACGAGTGTGAGGAAACAGATGGTGTCACGTGGGTACAAAAGCTAAGTTGTCTTGCAAGTACAAATTTCGGGGTCTGCCAAAATGTGGGCAATAGTCGAGTATAACGTTTATAAAATTTAATTTATTGTACTCACATGTAGATAATTTGTTCTTATATAAATATAACTCTACAAATATCTTTTCAGTTTATATAAAAGTGAATTAAATGTTCTAACTTTATATGGTTAGAGCTCGGGCCTGTGCTTACTAAACACGTGAAACAAGATTTTAACTTAAAAACAGATTCTGATAGGTGAAACCTCATTAAAAACAACGCGTCACTATGGCAACAACCATTTTAACTCCCAGATAAAATGTATCAGGTACTTAAACCTCCCGATAAAAATGTGATGGATAAATACCTTTTATCTGGCGGATAAATGCTATCTGGCAGTCATAAGACGCACTTTTAACTTATACACCAGATAGAAATATTTATCTGCCAGATTAATATCTATCCAGGAGTCATAAGAATGGCCCTTAATATAATTTTAAAAATCTGATAAATATTTACTTATGGGTAGTTTACTGATGATTGATAACCTACTTTTAATTTATTTATTTATTTTAGCACCGCTTCTTACTACACATTCTGGTTATACACTTATATAATAATTACTATAATGGTTTTGGGGTGAGTAGTGTTATATTTATAGGAAGTGTACCCACATGTGCATGGAGTGAGAGTTGAAAACCGTTTCGGAAAACCACCCTTATTACACCCGACCGATATTTTAACCTCGATTTCCCAGTTATCAGCAGTCTAGTCTACTGCGAGAGTAGTTCCACGCGGCCACCGAAGTGGGTTTTAAAATTGTTGTCCCTAATTATAATATAATTTATGAGAAAATATTTACGATTGCGTAGTACCGTTTATTTAATCTTTAGACATAAATAAAACCAAACTGGTGGGTGTAGTAATTTTAAAAATATAAATTTAAAAAATATAAATCAAGAGTCTTACGGTGAATGCCGATGTGTCTAATATGTTGTGTTGAGAACTGTCGATTAGTTCTAAAGCTACAAGTTGACCCAACCTAACGGGCGGTTACATAACGAGGAAAAGAAATAGGTTAGATCATATGTTTCTGGTGAGAGTTACCTTGAGTAGAGAGCGATCCTTGTGTTGATCACCTGAGGGCTATTAGGGTCAGGGACGGGTCGCTGGGCTGTCGACCAAGGAGGTCTCTTGGGGAAACAGCCAAGCTCCCCGAAACATATTCCATCTGGAGAATCCACAGTTGTATCGGAATTTTAGGCACACAAGCAGAATGAGATATCAGTCACTAAAACCATCTTAGTTTAAGTTTATAATGTAGAGAACGCGAATTAAAGATCAGTGTTTTTTTCTGTTTTTATATAAAAATATTTTTGGCCAAAATAATTAAAATATTGCTTGACTACAAACCTAATTTAATTTTCTTCACATGGTGATATCAACAGTTGTTGAATATCTGTAATGAGCATAGTGGCATTAGATTAGAAACCTGTTAAATTAAGAGAAAACAATTAATTGTCATTAAATTCCAGGACAACTTTGGACAGATATTCAAGAAATATTGATATCACCATGTGAAGAAAATAAAACTCTTTGTTTCTATTGGAGAAATATTTGATTTATTTTGACCAAACAAAGTTGTGATATAAAAACACTGTAAAAAAACTGCTCTTAGCTGAGGTTCACTATACTCTCACCTTAAAGAACCCTATCATAAAGGGTGTAGAAAGCTAGATTTTCTAGGGGGGTGAATGATGGGGGCTCGCTAAAGAATGTTACTATACCTTTAAAGTGTTTTTACTTATATATAGATACCCATAGAAGTAAAAGTCCATAAAATTCCAGGGAGGGGGAATCCGGATCCACCCCCCACCTTCCCCCCAACATCCAACTTTCTACACCCTTGATGATCAGATGTCACGCCGTCTAAGGCATCAGATCCGTAAATTATTGAACTGTCGGTGATGGAGTAGTCGAGGTCTGAAGTTAGGAGAGGTGTGCTAAAAGTGGCTTTCCCAACCACTCTAAACGGTAATTATGGTGTACTTCCTCTACTTTACCCTCCTCCAGTGGCGAGCCATGACGTAATTTCCAGGGTAAGTATGATTTTGTTCAAAGTGTACAACTAAATGGTTCTCATTGCCCAGTATAACATTGATTGGCCAGGTAGACACCAACGAAAACACATTCACATGTGAAGTATGTAAAACATAACCTATGTGTGATCGGTCCATTGGGGACCGAGTATGTGGGAACACATCACGAATTCCAATTTTAACAAGGTGTGCAGCCCGCTTCAGTGGCTGCATGGTCTAAGGCATCTCTTTCGCAGTAGACTAGACTGCCAAGAATGAAGAGAACCCGGTTCTAATCTTGGTCGGGTGTACTAAGGGTGGTTTTTCAAAATATTGTTCTACTCCCTATCTATGCAAGTGTGGGTACACTTCCTCTAAATATACCCTTCCTAATACTTAAAATCATTGGCGTAATTAGTACATAAGCGTATAAACCTAATGGTTAGTAATATGCGCTGCTAAGAAGGTCTGCATACCCTGACAACACTCAAAAAACAAACAAGGTCTACATACCCTGACAACATTCAAAAAACAAACAAGGTCCTCATACCCTGACAACACTCAAAAAACAAACAAGGTCCTCATACCCTGACAACACTAAAAAACAAACAAGGACCTCATACCCTGACAACACTCAAAAAACAAACAAGGTATACATACCTTGACAACATTCAAAAAACAAACAAGGTCTACATACCCTGACAACATTCAAAAACAAAGTCCTCATACCCTGACAACACTCAAAAAACAAACAAGATATGCATACCCTGACAACATTCAAAAAACAAACAAGGTCCTCATACCCTGACAACACTAAAAAAACAAACAAGGTCTGCATACCCTGACAACACTCACAAAACAAACAAGGTCTGCATACCCTGACAACACACCAAGACACGACACTGGTTTACCAGGGTAAGCAAAGCTTGTTGAAATCATACTTGCTTTTATTTTATCCTTCGATCTGTCTTCATTTTATCAATCATACATGGTTTCTGATCTACATGCCTCACGTGGAAATGTATGTCCGTTGAAAATTGACATAAATTATTGCCTTTCCAATTGATGAAAACATATCACAGGTACAGTTTAAACTAACTCTGTTTACCCTGGCAACACTCCATCACACGCCACTGCACTTCTCATCCCAAACCTTTGGATTAATTAGTTAATATGATTTGTGTTAATCGACCAAAATCTCTCCCTTATGCTAGAATTGTTATTATTATTATTAGCACCGCGTCTTACTACCCGTTCGGTTTTACGCACTTACGCTAATGTGTAATGGTAGGGTGATTGTGAGATGAAATGGAGGACCTACAGTTTAACGTGGAATCCGAACCACGGTGGGGGCCTGGCATTCCTCACATTCACAAGATGTCTTGTCAGAGGTGAAGGAAGGGTTTGGTAATCAGTTAAATCTGTGCCGGGACCGAGGATTGAACCCCGGCCGCCAGCACAGAAGTCCGACACCTTAACCCTAGACCGCCAGGTCACCGACCTTATGCTAGAAAATTTATATCTAGAAGAAAGCATAAAAATTGGTATTTTATAGGGTAGAGTTTTAACTGAAAAACTATTTGTAAATAATTGTACAATAATATCAATAAAACGTAATTTCATGACTTCACTGACCTGCTATCGATACAAGTTGAACTAGAGCAGTGGTGAGGATGACGACCTTAGTTATAAGCGACATATTGATCCCTGAAGTCGTTCGTTGTGTTCTGTCGAGGACGATGTTCAGGAAGAGTCAGAAGTAATTGCCGCACCTACAGCGACTGACAGCTTTTGATCTTCTGCTCCTAAGCCGCCAGTCCCTCTCCTACTTAGCAGAACCGGATTTGCTAGAGTTCTTGCGTCGTCTTGTGACCATGACGTCACACAGACAATGAAATATTTCAGATTAGGATAGGTTATTTAAAACTACACCATCGTCGTATTCCAACAAAAACAAATCTTAAGGAATCGTGGTTCGATTCTGAGTGTAGACTTTTTTTTTAATGTTGTGTGCATGTTAGGGCCAGTTTCATAGTCAAATTCAGTACGCCTCAAGTGCGGCGCTACACTAAGTACATGACGACACCTACCTAAACTAGAATGGAATGGGCCGTTCTCTCATAGGAAACATGGCCCATTCCATTCGAGTTTAGGTAGGTGTCGTCTTGTATTTAGTGTAGCGCAGCACTTAAGGCGTACTAAACTTGACTATGAAACTGGCCCTTAGTCCTGCTATCCAATAAGTAGATATCTAGATACTGGGTTTGGGTTTATGTTTGTGTTGTCCTAAGTTCAGTTAGTTTGTAATACGTGTTCTGATATAATTTTTTGTTGCTATAAAGCGCAATTGAAATACTCCAAACCAATTTATTTGAACATAGAGTTTCTTTCACGGTTTAATGTAGTAATTTTAAATATATTAGAACAGGTTACTAGCCTTGGACGTACCTGCACCCATTACATAGCCAGTATACCACAAGTACACCCGTTTATCAGGGGAAATTATTTTTGAAAGTTTTATATAAAAACTGTTGTTGGTCAAAATAAATCAAATATCGTTATTGTATAAATATAGAGCTTAATTTTCTTCACGTGGTGATATAAACAGTTCTTGAACATTTGTCGAGGGTGTCCTAGAATCTATGAAAACCTTTCCTCTTCATTTAAAAAGTTTTTAATTCAATGCCGCTATGCTCATGACAGTTATTCAACAACTGTTGATATCACGTTGTGAAGATAATTTTAAACTCTATGTTTCTACTGAAGAAATATTTTATTGATTTTTTTTGGGGGGGGAAGGGGGGAGTTTTGCTATATTATTATTAGCACCGCGTCTTAATACCCGTTCGGGTTATACGCACTTACGCTAATATGTAATGGTAGGGTGATTGTGAGATAAAATGAAGCACCTAGAGTTTAACGTGGAATCCGAACCACGGTGGAGGCCTGGAATTCCCCACATTCACAAGATGTCTTGTCAGAGAGGAAGGAAGGGTTTGGTAATCAGATAAATCTTTGCCGGGACCGAGGATTGAACCCCGGCACGCCAGTACAGAAGTCTGACACCTTACCCCCTAGACCGCCAGGTCACCAGTTTTGCTATAAAATAGCTGTGAAAACATTACCCTTAACTCGCGTTCCCTACACACCCACCTTAACATAAATTAGCAGCACCGGTAAGGCATGCATATAAGTGCACCAGTCTCATCTTGGTTGGTTTGCTAGTGCCAGGTAGGTTGGTGTTCAAATCTTGGTCGGTTTTACTAAGGTATCTTTCCCTAAATAGTTTCTTTCTCGTCTCACGCCATTTAAATGCTAACATATTTTTCCTTCAAATTCAACAGTAATTATCCTCAGCAGAGTAGTTTGAATTTGTGGATAGCCCAGACGGAAATGAAAACGTGTGTAAAATAAATAAAATCTGTAGTATACACTTTTTCAATTTGAGATGATATCGAGACTATAATATAAAAAATTATCCAGATGCGAGAACGAGATGAGAAAAGTTCCTTTGAAAGTACAAAAATTTGAATTATTTTTATTAAATTATATATATATAATATAAAGTGGAGACCTTTTTATTATATTTGGGCTTGCACTAAAATAAAATATGTGAAAACAGTTTCTTTGATCTAAATTCTACCATTTTCTACCGTAGAATAAACTACATGAAACCGTAACACAATGGTTTGAGCTGTATTATCTACCTTAATTATGTGTTATCAGTGAGATGAGACTGGTTCTTAAGACAGACATTGGGCAAAGATCTCGGGATTGATCGCCGTGTCCGGCTGTCATTTCTCAATTTAAAGACTATGACATTTAGATGCGGCTATAACCGTATTTATCAACTATAATAACCGACATCGTGATATAGTGGTCAGAGCCCCTAGCTACTGACCTAGAGGTCCCGGTTTTGATTAACGGCTGGTACCGGGGATTTTTTTCTCGAAAAAGGATTAATTCCCATGATACACAGGGCTTGGTTAATTAGGCTTAAATTAGGTTAAGATCTTCATTGGCTCTACCCCACCATATTAACTTTCACCATCAATCTCATCTCATCGGGATATGGAAAGAGTCTTCACTGAAAGGATGTACGATTAGTACATTCAGGCGTCCCTTGGGCAACGGTACATTAGTACGTTTGGACGTTCCCTGGGCAACTTTACATTAGTACTGGCTAATATTTCTGTAAAACTGAGCTAGAAATTGATGTATCTCAGATATGTCATTATTATTACAATTATAATACAACCAATATCACCTCTGAAGGAACTGCAGGTTTTATGGAGAAAAGCTTTATCTTCGCTCTCTCTCAGTTAATTTTGGCCAAATCTCCTCGCTTACAGTTAGTTCTGAAGTAAGATGGAGCTGCTGGCAACATCGACCAAACAGAGTTGATAAACTTATCTTACATCTAAAGGAAGATTGACTACACTAAAACAAAAACAAAAAATTAGCACCGCGTCTTACTACCAGTTCGGGTTATACGCTTAAGTACTAATTACGACCCGCCTCGGTGGCGTAGTTGGCTAACGCGCTTGTCATGTTGAGCTCGACTGCTGAGGACGGGGAGATCGAGGTTCGAATACTCGCTCGGGTGAACTGAGGGTGGTTTTTCCTAAATGGTTTTCCACTCTCCCTCCACGCAAATTAGGGTTCACTTCCTCTAATTCAACCTTCCCAATTCCTTATCCATTAGCGTAATTAGTACTTAAAAAACGTATAACCCGAACGGGTAGTAAGACGCGGTGCTAATATTATTACTAATTACGCGAATGGATTAAGAATTGGGAAGGTTGAATTTAGAGGAAGTAAACCCGCATTTTTGTGGGGGGAGCGTGGAAAGCCATTTTGGAAACCCACCCAGTTCACTCGACCGAGATTCGAACCTCAATCTCCCCATCCTCGGCAGTTGAGCTCAACACGACTAGCGCGTTAGCCAACTACGCCACCGAGGCGGGTAACAAGAAAATGACAACACAATTTCCCAATAGTAGCCGCGCAGTTCCCTCAGAGATGATATCCAGTGTAGCGTGGCTATTTCCGTCAAAATGTGCAAGAGCTCTGGCCTTATTGAATACACAGGATGCAGGTTGATAAAATGGATTACTGATGCAACGGACATTCCCAAGGGTTGCGGTACTTCCCCGGTTATCCTTTTGCTATCGTTCTTCAGCGAAACTATTTACATAATGTGTGCGATGTGTATAGTCCAAGCTACAGTAGACCCATGGCTTCTTTGGTGCTGATTGACAGTTCACAGTTGACTTCTGACACTTAACATTTCGATATATACCTAACTTTTGACCGTCAGTAGTGATAGCTGCTAGACACATGTTTTTGCAGCTAATATGGTTCGGCGTAGGTACACATAATTTGGTCTGGTAACTTTTCAAAGCCGTCAGCTGTCGGTCAGCACCAAAGAAAGCCATGGGGCTACTGTAGTTACTCTGCCTCACTGGTACAGACAGAATTGATAGTCAGTAGACGAAACATGAATGCTATGTATATTCCATTCACGGTAGGAATTACTCTCTGAAAGGTCTTTTATCCTACCAATATCCTACTATATAATAGATTTCTGGTAGGGAAAAAGGACCTTTCAGAAAACAATTCCTACGGTGAACGGACTTTTAGGTCAGTTTTCTTTACCTAACCCCAGCACCAGCTACGGCGATAAGGGGGTCCTAGAGGGGCACCTGTACCGGGCCCCGAAATGAAGAGGTGGTCAGCACTTAAAACTTACAGAGCTCTATTCTCACAATATTTATACAAAAAAAAGTGAAAATGTGTGGTAAAAATAGAATAAAATAAAAATAAATGTATTATTGGTTAGCTGTCAAAGAGTTGTGGGGTTTCCTTTCACGGAAAAATTGGTAGGTTCTTTGGCTCTCGCGCATAGTAGTTCTAGTGTTCTTATAAAATCACTTGGTTCAGAAAGTGTACGGTAAATACCTCAAATAAATGAAAAAATGATAAACTGCCGAATAATAGGGTTAGCTTTCCAATATGGCGCAGGTTTCTTAATCACAAAATTTACTTCAATAATGTCATATATTATAAAATACTTTTCTGCAAAAAAAAATGAGAAGGCTCTTATAGTTTTCAATTTAAAGTGTGTAATTCCTATTCAAATTTTAGTTTTGATAAAAAAAAATTACAACCCTTATCAACACTTAAATTATATTAAATACTTTACTAAATGAATGATTTAATAATATTAACTTGTTACGTAAATACTAATTTATTTGTTTTCTTATACATCCATGTTGTCAGTGTTAATGATTATGACACGGGTGTGTAGTGAAGCTTGCACTTACCGCGAGTTTTACTTTTATTCGGGTTTTGGTGATCTTTGTTTAGGCTCATACTATGCTACCATTTGTTTGGTTCAATGAACCTAAAATAGTTTGAATATGAGATGAGTTATTCACGTACTTTTCTAGAAATATATTTGTCAAGATTACAACCACAACCTTCTCAACAAAATTAAAATCCAACGTCTAAAAATAAAAAGGACATTAAGGAACGTGCATAACATGCGAATTAACTCTGCGATACAGTCGGCTGGAAATCGTAATTTTACATTAATACTATTGTACGTGGATCATTTCTGATCAAACATTAATGGAGATAAAGAGTTAATAGAAGTTCCTAAAACTCAACAGTGTTGAAATATTGAATTATATTAGGATAAAAACTTAATTCAAAAGGCCGTTTTTGGCAATTTTAGAATGGCTTTTCAAGTAAGTACAGTGCACAAATCTTTGTTCTATCATAATAGGAACATACCGAAGTTATTAACAAGAAACTTTGTCGCTTTGTCCCCCATCGTCACCGTGAAAAATTTCGAGTAATCATTCAAACAAGAATGAACTGCACACATCTTTTTGGCATATCTTAGGTATTTCCTTTTCCCTTTTACTCCCATACCTCGCATGAGCCAGGAGCTGAGTTAGGCCTGCTATGATGAACGCTCATTATTATTATTATTATTATTATTATTATCACCGCGTCTTACTACCCGTTCGGGTTGTACTCACTTAAGCTAATGTGTAAGGGTAGGATGATTGTGAGATGAAATGGAAGATCTACAGTTTAACGTGGAATCCGAACTACGGGGGAGGCCTGGCATTCCCCACATTCGCAAGTTGTGATTAATACATTTATTGCCAGAAGTGAAGGAAGTGTTTGGCAATCAGATAAATCTGTGCCGGGACCGAGGATTGAACCCCGGACCCCCAACACAGAAGTCCAACCAACACCTTACCCCTAGACCACCAGGTCACCGAGGTGACCGCTCTTAAATAACACAAAATTTTGACTCTCAACCACGAGCTCGTTATTCATGTAACCTGTTCTTGAAGGTCACGTCATTTTTCTCTCATGGAAATATTTAACGGGAAGAATATTACGCGAGTAGTCTTGTTATGATGCTAATAGAGAACGGTGTTTCCTTTTGAACTTTCCTCACATATAATGTACAAATTCTTCATAATCGTCGATTAAATTTAACTAAGCGAAGAGTATGCGTTTGTTAAGTTTCCCCCTGATTCTTTTCCATGCAGCAAGTGTTTGATGTGACAGTCAAGTAACACATATCATCAACATGTGAAATGTCAGTGAACAGCAGGTATGTTTCCCACTGAATACGAACAATGATTATGTGGACTAAGATGGGGTGGACATCCCCAAAGTGTACGAACCGGGACTTAACCCTTGCTGCATGGAAGAGTATCTTTACGACTACGAAGTGGATCTAACTAAACGGCAAAATGGTTGTGTCATTTGAAACACCATGATAGACGTGTTTGTTTGTTTTTTTACCTTGACTATTTGACTCAGTTTCTAACATTTTTAACCTGAGTCCTATTTTTTTCCACAGACGTTAATTGCTCAATTTTCTTATATCCCTTTGATATAATTCATCCCACCTGGTATTATTGACTCTTAGCACTATTTAAATCTAAGTTCTAATTTGTTTCCACTAACTATCTTTGTATCACTCCAGTCAGTCCCACCCCAGGTATTTTTAGTTTCCCCGGTATCCTCCCCACCTGGCACCCTTAGAGCTCACCGTTATCAGTGAGCACCGGGCACCACAATGGATTCCACCACGACCCCTGTGTTCTTCCCGATCAATGACCAATACACGTTTGGAGATCCCGAAGGTGAGAGGATTCTGTTCAACTCCAGCTGCCTCACGGTTACGTTGTATAGAATGAAGCATGCCGGTGGGGCCGCGCGCAAGATAGAATACTCCAAGTGTTTATCCCTGTATTCCATAGCGTGGATAATCATGCGAGTGTTGGTGTTCGTTTTCGGTTCGTTCTTCAACTGTTTGTTTTCTACTGGTGATCTTCTTCCGACGCCCTAGCGTGTAGAAACCAATTAACCTGTATATCGTTGGCAAGGCCGTAGTCAGGGGGCGGGTTTGGCGGGTTCCAACCCTCCCCCCTCCGAAATTTTATGAACAAAATATATATGGCTTTATTTATGATTCAGACAATATCAAAATTAAGATACAAGTACAAATTAGGGGATGTGTTACCATAAAAAGCATTTCAGAGAGCTTCTAGAGATGTTTAATATTTAGAATTTTTCCAGCCTTCGGAAGTTATGGTGGGTGTTATGTTGCCCAAAAAAATTTCAGACACTTCTAGAAGTGTTTAAATATAGAGATTTTTCATAACCTCTAGCAGTTAGGGAGTTATATTGCCATAAAAAAAACCTTCAAATAACTTCTAAAACTGTTTATCATTTGGAATTTTTTCTAGCCTCCGGCAATTGGGGGGTGTGCCTACCAACCACCACCATCCACCCCCCGAAATTATGCTGACTACGGCCTTGATCGTTGGCACCATGCTGGCTGATCAGATGATGATACTGTTCACCTTTCCAGTGGGAGAACTCCTTAATTTAAATATTTATCTAATATTTGGAGAGGGGGCGTGTAACTTTGCTATTGGATCACTTATTTTATCTCAACAGTTTTAGCCTGCACGGCAGTATCTCTTAGCGTCAAGAGATATCACATCATCGTGAACTGCTTCCGTAGCAGAGGTCAATCCAATACCTCACGCACGACAAAACAACGTGTAGTTGCCATTAACATCTGGTTGTGGCTTTTGGGTGCGCTGGCCATCATTTCTCCAATTATAGCGTCCTTCGTGGGTGACGATGGTGTGTACTATGTCCTCAATAGTAAGCGATTTGGAGAACTGTATCGGAACATATTCAACATAATGTCTTTGATAGTTCTGTTTGTAGTTCCTTACTTTCTTATCATGATACTCTATAGTATCACTTTCTTTAAAATTAAAAAGGTAAATAAAAGTGTTCTAGCAGTTAGCAGAAGTGATGATAGTAATACGAAATCCCGTCTAAAAACTTCTAAACTTTTCATTGCGATTTGTTATAAAATTGTTGTTTTTTTTGTCAGCTCCCTAAGTATATCAGGAATATTGCTTACATGAGACTAATTTACAGCACCAGTTAGTGGAATTTTCTCATATAAAGGAAATACGAATATATTTCAATATATTTCTAAACGCCAACTACTGCACAAATTCTATCATAGTATTTATAATGAGTTATGATATAAGAATACGTCTGTATGGTATTTTAAGAGTCCCAGACAAAAAGTTAAAATAAAGTCAACCAATTTCAATAATAACAGTCACAACAAATGAGTAAGTGTTTGGCTCAAACATCTATAATGGTCTGTTATCAAAGCAGCTCTTTATTTTACTGAATAAAATATGTAGCCGTTTATTTTTGAGTAAACCAAAATTTCAAGATTTGATTTTACTATCATAATTACTTTATGTAGTCTTATGAACGTACCTTACTTTATATGATGAAACATACTCTTTTTTTATGTTTAATTTCTTCACAAGACACGTCCTTAGGGCAAGTTTGACAAACGAAAATAGCTCATGTGCCTCTTATATGCTATCCAAAATTAAATTATAGTGATAAAATTCCAAATTAAATAAACATATTTGCAATTGGACATTTTAAAAGTGTAACATGAAACCCGCGACCACGTTTGTGGTCTAGCTACAGATCCAGAGTTCAGGTTTGATCCTCGGTGCTTACAGATTTTTGTGAAATATTTATTTGATAATATCTGGCTTCTTATTAAATTAAATTCTCTTAGAGACCATTTCTCTACCAGAGCAACTATTCGCAGCACTGCCTTACTATGCGTTGTAACATAATGTCCTATGTACAGTATTAATAAACTAATTATTTTGAAGTTAACTATAACTCTCTGACACATATGTTCGTTAATTTGTTTCATTCAACCAACATGCAAAGATAATTCCATCATTTTAATTAATATACAGATGTCTTCAAGTTGGCTAATTAAATAACAAATCCATCTTAGTGTTGACCTTGGTAATTAAATAACTGAATATGAATAAATACCATGGGGAATAATACATGCATATTAAAATAAATTATATAATATTAGAGCATTTAATTAATTTTTTGATAGGAGTGGATATAAATATTCTTTTTACAAAGTTATTTATTCTATTTTATAAAATAGTACAAAGGCTACTTTTATGCACGCCTTTTGTGTCGCATGACACATGATGGTGAAAGCCGTCAGGTTTTGTAGTTTCATTCATGCAAGCGGCATTTGCCACTCGTCAAAAAAAAATAGTGGTGAAGGATAAATCATATCAGTGCTGCCAATGCCTTTGTGTTGGAGAGTGGAAGATGGATCCATGTGGAATCTTTTTTACATATTGTCACATTAGGTTGAAATGATGGGG
>CABEEJ010001664.1:80560-94580 GCA_901482245.1 Timema douglasi
GGAAATAAATATGCTTTGAGGGCCAAAGAGTTGTATTCATTAATTTTTCTTCAAATTTCTTCTTTTTTTTAAATATCATGAACACAAGTTTAAATACATAGAAAATGTATAAAAATAATAAATACCTTCTTGGCTCAGTATTATGTTTTTAAGATCATTAACAAGATCTATATGATGGAGTGTGATGAGTGAAACCGTGAGGAGGTGAGTCTCAAGAGAGAAGACAGATGCTCATCAGTGAGTCGGTTTCTAAGATCACTTTTACTAAGTCTAAGGTGACCTGGCGGTCTAGGGGTAAGGTGTCAGACTTCTATGCTGGCGGCCGGGGTTCGATCCTCGGTCCCGGCAAAGATTTATCTGATTACCAAACCTTTCCTTCACCTCTGACGAGACATCTTGTGAATGAATGTGAGGAATGCCAGGCCTCCACCGTGGTTCGGATTCCACGTTAAACTGTAGGTCCTCCATTTCATCTCTCAATCACCCTACCATTACACATTAGCGTAAGTGCGTGTAACCCGAACGGGTAGTAAGATGCGGTGCTAATAATAATAATAATAATAATACTAAGTCTAATAGTTGAAAACACTGTTCTTAAGATTATGAAGATGAAAACAATGCCAAGTATTTATCGACATGATTTACTTGGTCTGTAAATGTTGATTTTGGTATGATTTTATAAAAAAAAATAAGGTTTTGTTGTGTTAAAAAAAATAAGCCTGATTCACAACGCAACACATTATTTTATCTTGTGGGCCTGATTGAACAAACCGGCGGGACATATTTGACCCGTGGGTCGTTGTTTGCCCACCCCTGCTTTAGATCATGCGGCCATTGAAACAGGTCCAGTCACTGCCACAGGCATATAAAATCCTGCTGCCTTGCGAGAAAAGATGGATATGGTTTATGGTCAGTACAGTTTGTTTGGGGGGGATATGAAATATGTAAAATCTTTGCTCGTATAGGTTATCGATCACCAACCAACAGGCTGAGGGAAGCCAAGCCCGATCTTGGAGATGAGCCTCCCATTGGTGTGGATGACATCCACGAATTTAGCGTCTGACGGGTCCAAGACCATGTTCCTGTCCTTGTAGTTGTAGCAGGGCTGCGCCGGATCTAAGCCTGAACAAGGGACAGAAAGATTGTAGGAACATGACAGGGACTAGCTCATACTATACCTGGTATTGATTGTAGCAAGGTACATACCTGAACAAGGGACAAAGAGATTGTAGGAACATGACAGGGACTAGCTCATACTATACCTGGTATTTGTTGTAGAAAGGTACAGACCTGAACAAGGGACAAAGAGATTGTAGGAACATGACAGGGACTAGCTCATACTATACCTGGTATTTGTTGTAGCAAGGTACAGACCTGAACAAGGGACAGAGAGATTGTAGGAACATGACAGGGACTAGCTCATACTATACCTGGTATTTGTTGTAGCAAGGTACAGACCTGAACAAGGGACAGAGAGATTGTAGGAACATGACAGGGACTAGCTCATACTATACCTGGTATTTGTTGTAGCAAGGTACAGACCTGAACAAGGGACAGAGAGATTGTAGGAACATGACAGGGACTAGCTCCCCCTATACCTGGTATTTGTTGTAGCAAGGTACAGACCTGAACAAGGGACAGAGAGATTGTAGGAACATGACAGGGACTAGCTCCCCCTATACCTGGTATTTGTTGTAGCAAGGTACAGACCTGAACAAGGGACAGAGAGATTGTAGGAACATGACAGGGACTAGCTCCCCCTATACCTGGTATTTGTTGTAGCAAGGTACAGACCTGAACAAGGGACAGAGAGATTGTAGGAACATGACAGGGACTAGCTCCCCCTATACCTGGTATTTGTTGTAGCAAGGTACAGACCTGAACAAGGGACAGAGAGATTGTAGGAACATGACAGGGACTAGCTCCCCCTATACCTGGTATTTGTTGTAGCAAGGTACAGACCTGAACAAGGGACAGAGAGATTGTAGGAACATGACAGGGACTAGCTCCCCCTATACCTGGTATTTGTTGTAGCAAGGTACAGACCTGAACAAGGGACAGAGAGATTGTAGGAACATGACAGGGACTAGCTCCCCCTATACCTGGTATTTGTTGTAGCAAGGTACAGACCTGAACAAGGGACAGAGAGATTGTAGGAACATGACAGGGACTAGCTCCCCCTATACCTGGTATTTGTTGTAGCAAGGTACAGACCTGAACAAGGGACAGAGAGATTGTAGGAACATGACAGGGACTAGCTCCCCCTATACCTGGTATTTGTTGTAGCAAGGTACAGACCTGAACAAGGGACAGAGAGATTGTAGGAACATGACAGGGACTAGCTCCCCCTATACCTGGTATTTGTTGTAGCAAGGTACAGACCTGAACAAGGGACAGAGAGATTGTAGGAACATGACAGGGACTAGCTCCCCCTATACCTGGTATTTGTTGTAGCAAGGTACAGACCTGAACAAGGGACAGAGAGATTGTAGGAACATGACAGGGACTAGCTCCCCCTATACCTGGTATTTGTTGTAGCAAGGTACAGACCTGAACAAGGGACAGAGAGATTGTAGGAACATGACAGGGACTAGCTCCCCCTATACCTGGTATTTGTTGTAGCAAGGTACAGACCTGAACAAGGGACAGAGAGATTGTAGGAACATGACAGGGACTAGCTCCCCCTATACCTGGTATTTGTTGTAGCAAGGTACAGACCTGAACAAGGGACAGAGAGATTGTAGGAACATGACAGGGACTAGCTCCCCCTATACCTGGTATTTGTTGTAGCAAGGTACAGACCTGAACAAGGGACAGAGAGATTGTAGGAACATGACAGGGACTAGCTCCCCCTATACCTGGTATTTGTTGTAGCAAGGTACAGACCTGAACAAGGGACAGAGAGATTGTAGGAACATGACAGGGACTAGCTCCCCCTATACCTGGTATTTGTTGTAGCAAGGTACAGACCTGAACAAGGGACAGAGAGATTGTAGGAACATGACAGGGACTAGCTCCCCCTATACCTGGTATTTGTTGTAGCAAGGTACAGACCTGAACAAGGGACAGAGAGATTGTAGGAACATGACAGGGACTAGCTCCCCCTATACCTGGTATTTGTTGTAGCAAGGTACAGACCTGAACAAGGGACAGAGAGATTGTAGGAACATGACAGGGACTAGCTCCCCCTATACCTGGTATTTGTTGTAGCAAGGTACAGACCTGAACAAGGGACAGAGAGATTGTAGGAACATGACAGGGACTAGCTCCCCCTATACCTGGTATTTGTTGTAGCAAGGTACAGACCTGAACAAGGGACAGAAAGATTGTAGGAACATGACAGAGATAATCTCATCCATACTACACTCTAATTTGCGTAAGACAATTTTATCTGACCGCTATAAAATTAATTATTTTCATGTATTCATCAGCAGAGTCATGTGATTGAAGAGACCTAATACCACTATTTTTCACATCGGAAACGTTGTCATAATAGTGTCTATACATTCCCTGATTTTTTTTAGCACAGCGTCTTACTAACCGTTCGGGTTATACACACTTACGCTAATGTGTAATGGTAGGGTGATTGTTAGACAAAATTGAGGACCTACAGTTTAACATGGGATCCGAACCACGGTTGAGGCCTGGCATTCCACACATCCACAAGTTGTGATTAATACACTTCTTGTCTGAGGTGAAGGAAGGGTTTGGCAGTCAGATAAATTTGTGCTGGGGCTGAGGATTGAGCCCCAGACCCCTAACACAGGGATTCCCGGTATAGTCTAAAAATGTGTAATTAGAACAATTGACGCTTTCCCTTTCACAGTGATGCATTGACGGACAGGGGACTAGTTGATGTGTCTGTTCTAGAATCAATTTAGAGTAGCCTAAGTCACAATCTGAAATAATCAGTCAATTCCACAAAGTTTATATCAAATAATTCAGATAATATGGCATTTATATCGCAGATAAGACATGTAGTGTTCGAATGGGATAAATGGAAGTGCCCCATTAGATTGTCGCCCCCACCTGTGATCCTGGCGATACCCCCTACAGTGACGGCCGCATAGGAGCAGATGTGGGCCCCCAAACTGTGGCCAATCAGGTGGAAGTCGCCAGGACTTGCCCCGCCCTTTGAGATCAACCGTTGAACAAACCTGCACATCGGATTAGAAGAAATAATTGAGTCATCTTCATACAAAGAGGACCAGTGGCGTGTTGTGGAATATATGTTTTAGCACCACGTCTTACTACTTGTTTGGGTTTACATATATGTATTAGTTACTCTAATGTGCTCATATGTTTCAATCAAAAAGGGTTCTAGTGAAATGCCATCCTGCTCATGAAATATTTTCAAGAACTGTTGTGATTATGATACTTTAGTTATTGCAATTACCTGATTCGGTGGCCGCATGGCCTGAGGCGTCACTCTCACAATAGACTAGAGTGCCGATGACGGGGAGATTGGGGTTCTAAATGAGGTCGAAAGTACTGAGGATGGTTTTTCACAAATGGTTTCTTACTTTCCCTCCACGCAACTACGGATACACTTCCTCTAGATTTAATCTTTCTTATCCCTAGCTCGCTAGCTTAATTAGTACATATCATTTTGAGTATAAAATGAACAGGTAATGATACGCAGAGACATGAGGTATTGGACTAGCACTTATTTAGAGTCAGGCTTTAATCACTATGTTTCATTGTGAACGGTTGCATTTTTATTACGACTTGTTCATCGAAACCTGTACATTAATCCTTATTAGTTAAGCGTTCTCCACGAATCTAGACCCAACCTTTATTTTAGAACGAACCTTGCCAGGGACTTCCCTGCGACTCTGGTGTTGGCCACAGCTTTCCAGTACTTGATACTTCCCCCGCCCCCACTCCAGTCCACCAAGAACACGTTCATATCCCCCTGGAACATCCACAAGAGTTACAGCCTAATCTTAATAGGAAGGGCCTTCTTATCTGACAGCTAGGTAAGTTACTTGATCTACTTGCACCTATTTATATGTCAAGTCATGTGATCTGCACTTTTGATAGATATTATCAATACCTATAAAATAACACTAATAAAATTGTAAAATACTATCAGTTTTGGCCCAGAAGAATTAAATATATTTTCTAAAGGTTTCTTCTGCCCAAAATCCTATTGGGGCATTCCATCGTCACAGGTGGGAGACTAGCACTACGCTTCTCTTATATGGACAGTAAATATCTCATATAATATTAATTATAGTTTGTCAATATGGTATGATAGCAATAGTTTACTCATAGCTGCACCCCCTGGCTATGAGAAAAATATATTTCATAGTTCAGATGTAAAATTAATGCGCTTTAAACTATTGTCATGGGTGGGACGGAAAAAAAACATGCCTTGTAACACAGCAGATGGTTTTAAGAAAACTCTGTGAATTAATGAGCAAAAAATGTCATTAATTCTGAAATAATTAATTTTTGACTTGCACATTGCAATTAAAAACTAAGATTTTTTTTTGTATATATTAATATTTACTCCATCGCGGGTGTGACAAGGGTGTGTCATGGGTAGGACACCTTTCTAATGTATTTAAAAGAACACAGCCATCATTACAAACACATATGAAAAACATTTTGAAACATATTATGTAACTTATAGATATGATTAATAATCTATTGAACCAGTTCAAAAGCTTTTTCCAAATTATTTTCTCCCTGAATCTTATTAAACACACTTAAAAGTAAATGAATTAGATTTCACTGTTCATACACATCTATTTCACAAGGGAATTTATAGAAAATACTGTTTCTGACATTTTTTATCTCTGGCGTTGGTAATATGCTAAGAATCTGGTCAAGAGTCACAAACTAAATGTCCTTTTCATTGGTTTTAAATTGGTTGCCATTGTCCCCAATATTCCTCAAAAACATTACTTTTACCTCCGCGTCATCTTTTATAGAGGTCTGACCAATACCAGCATATCTGTACTTAGTTTTAATGTCAGTCTTCTTGCTTTGGAGGTTGTTAATTCGATTAGCTGAAAAGAACATGCCGTTATGTCTGCAACTGTAGAAGCCATTGTTGAAACTATGCCATTGGATGCATCCAATGGGGAAGTTTCACAAGCTGCACTGCCAGAATCGCTCTCCGGGTAGAAATCTGAGAAGTCAAGCTTGAAAACTTTGAACTTGGAAAGCTCTGACCGCAGAGTGCGTCATACAATCAAACTTTCCTTATTGTAGCCCTTCAAAAAGTGTAGTGACTGTAGCTTGTCAATACCAATTACAAATCTCCATCTTTCATCCAGCATCTCTTTATTTATTTCGACTTCTTCCGGTAAAAGGTGTATTATTTTGACATTTTCTACTGAATAGCAAGCCGCTTCTAAAACATCTTTAGCATTATCAATTTGAGCCTTGCGCTGTTTCACTCTGCTCCCCACAGCCCTTTTCACAACTGCGCCGATTCCATCAACAGCTCCCTTACCGTGAGAGGTGGCAAAAAAGTACCACCCTCCCTCTACATTGAAGTAATCCGGCATAAAACATAGGTTTGTTAGTGTGAACCGATTTTTAAATTGGGATGCTGCCCCATAGGAGAATATCTTTATTTCCCGTAGATCATTTAATTTCTGTTTCAACTCACTGATGATTCTCTTAAGACAGGCAAAAACAGTATACTAATCATGGCTCAAAAACATCAGTTACAATTGCAAAAGAACGAATTTCCCCACCAGGGAGCCAGGCGCAAGCAGTAAAGACTGTGATCTGCTTATAGTCCAGTGTGCTGACTGAATTTCATCCTGTGTGACGGCCAAATAGTTTTCTGCAAAGCCAATTTGCAACACAACCCCACCTGCTTGCAAGGTCTGTTTTACCCCAATGAATGTTTGAGATTGGATTCTCTTAATATACACATGTGTCTTGAAATGAAGCAGCTGTGAGCTAAGCTCATGAAGAACAGCTTCCTCAAGTGTTCCATCAGTTGCAACTATTTTAGAGTGTCCTTCAATCTCAGGCCATTTACTCCAGGTAAGATTGCAGGAGACATCTTCATCAATTAGAGTGAGGAGGTCAGTGATACATCTGCTACAGTTCCCAAGCATGCATTTTTCATTTTTTATGTCACAACAAATCATTTCAAGTAGTTTAGCACCAGAATTTGGAAAGTACTAAACTTTCTTGTTCAGGGCTTCAACAATGTAATTAAAATTGCTGTGATATTTGCAAACCCACACATTGTGTGGTATCTCATTAGTCAAAAGAACATAAGTGAGGCGAAAGTCATAGAACTTGGCTATTTTCACTTTAACATCAGGGTTTTCTGACACAAGTAAGGAATATACCTCTTTAAAAGTCATGTTCATGTAGCGCTTCTGATACAATACCCTCCCTCCTGTTTTGGGGTTTTTGATAGTTTTGATATCTTTTATGCCTGGAGACTGGCAACTAATATCATCACGTTGATAAAAAGTCTCCATTTTTTCTATTGTTTCTTCAAATAATACATGCTTAACTTCTTTTTTCTCCATATTATTGGGAAGAATAGTTTTAGCATGGAATTTGTTAAAATTCTCATACACCAGTTTTTTAATGAAAGCAGTCTTTATCCTGGAGTTGCAGGGAAGCATTTTTTTTTTAACTCGACCTACTGTTTTCCGTAGGCACTGCACATAAGAATAGGACCCTAGGAGTGTTCCTAATTCCATGGCATCAGCATATGCAGTTTTTTAATTTTCTTTCTTTTTCTGTCTGTACTTTCTTTATTGTTCTGTTTCTTTCAATCTTCTTGCAGCCATGATCCTTGTTGATGTAGTTTCTTTTCTCTCCATGTTTTCCTGTCTCTTCCTGTCCCTCTGGCTTTCTTTTTTAATATGGCTTTTGTACTCATTAGGCTTGGCTTCTTTCAGCCTCTTCCTAAGTTTCCACATACGCTCAGCTGAAGTAGTCTTTCCCATTTTCCTATAAAAAAAAGAAAGAGAGAAAGGAATCTGCATATAAAATACTGTTCCAGCACCTTGCAACAATACAGGTTATTTTAGTAGGGCATAAGTCAATTTTACTGTGCGCAAAAATATCAGTTTAATTAGGCCTATGCCTATAGCTCAAATATAGGCCTACTTTATAAAAGGTTCAAGACATTTAATTCCATTGGTTAATTTAAAGAAAAAAATAAATCATAAAGGAAGTTTATCCCACTGTGCAGTCACTGTCCCACCCGTGACAGAGGATGTCACGGGTGGGACAAACAAAAGTGTTTAAAATCTTGTGATTCGTCAGTTTTATAAGAAAAATATTTGATAAATGTGTTTAACATAAGAAATTGTTCACTTTTACAAAGTTACAAACCTAACCTCCAAACTAATTTCACTATAGACTAACTCTTATAACTCTGGTCAGGAAGGTCAGGTGGATGAATCCCTCTAGAATAATCTGTGTGGGTGGTGGGGGTAGGTGAGAGCACCCAGCCGCAACACAGTAAGCGGTTGGCGGTGCGTTCCCAGTTTCAGCCGGGGATAGCTCGTCAGGTAGGACACCTCCATCAGTTCCCCGCTATACAACTTGGTGCGTAAGCTTAAGGAAACCGGAGCTTTACCCAAGGTTACAGACAAATAATATACCGAGACACTCAACCTACAGGTTAAAATGGTTGCGCTCCTTTTAGCAGCTTGAGTCCTTCAACACTAGGACCGCTGCGGTTAGTCCTATCATCAGCCAGCAGTGACACTAGCGAAGCCCAGCGTTGAAGGACTCAAGCTGGCAAAAGGAGAGCAGAGAAACTCCCGTAAGGTTGAGAGTCTGTTTTTTCCTTGTCTGTGGCCAAGGCTGAGTTTCTGACTTCCTCCATGACGCTGATGTATCTACGTAGACACCAACCAATTCCTTCCGTCAAGAGCCAGGAAAAGGCGGGAGGGTTTTCCCCGAGCTACCCGGTGTTGACGGGATCGCAGAATACACTAGGTTTAATCGATAAGGAAACTTCATGGATACTATTGGAAAACAGCGTTGTCATTTCCCAGTTTTGTATGGTCGATCTTCCCTCAAATATAAGACCAGTTTAGCAACGCTGGTTAGTCGAGGTTAACAGTAGTTTCACACCCCAGCACATCACTTTCAGATATAACTTAAAGCGAGGAGATTTAACAACAGTTGATCGTGAGAAAGAGCGAGCGAATATTTTCTCAATAACTGTGGATTTACACGTTCACCGAGAAATTAGCAGAGAACAGAAACGTAGTCCCGTGACGAGCTCTAAGCCAATCACAAGATTTTCGCCCTATCAGCATGAGCGGTTCCACTCAAGCTCAACTCAACTCATCTCTGCTTTGTCCACTCTGCCTGATATATTTGCCACTCAAGCAGATTCTGTTCTCTATTTCCGGCGAACGTGTGAATCAAGTTTAAGACCTGCGCTTGCCTCACCAATGGTATTGGGTGCAGTTGGTGGTCCTAAAATGCTCGCTACATGTGTTTGCATACGTGGCTCCGCTCAAAGGGTCCGGCCTCACGCTAGGTTAGAGGAAGCCTGTGACGGGTTGTTTAGTTCCCTTCGTGGTCGCCAGGAGTTATGACGTTCGGTTCGCCGTTCATCCTTGGTGAGAAAAGTCTTTTACTTGTATGCGCAGCGCAGAGCTAGATATCCCCTTGTAGGATAGATACGGCGTTACAATCCTGTCCAGTTGGAGGAAATCCTTAACGCACAATAGGGGTGCAAAATAGAGTCGATTCAAACAGTACCAGACGGAGATCGCACAGGAGTGCGGCGCATCATAATATAATAAAGCATGGATCGGCAAAAGGTCGATAGTTAGTGACCGGTTGATTTCACAGCAATTTTCTTTCAGTCAATCGCGTAAGAAAACTATGTCGTCACGGAAAGGCAAGCTTACCTTTACTACTCCACTATAGTACAACTTATAAGATAGGGCCATCGCGTGGTCAGTCAAGGTAAGACTGCTGCTACCTGTCAAGTTAAAACGAAGCGTATATTTTGTTTATTGTATGTATTTTCTACATAGGCAGGGACATAAGTAGGCATATCGGAGGAAATATTTAATTTAAGAAATAAATACAAGATGTTTTAAAGAAAAGAAAAAATTAAAGGTAGAGCGGAAAAACGAAGGTTGATCGTGGGACCTTCGATACATTTAAAAGTTGATTGGGGCCCGAAAAAAGGTTGCCGGACTTCTGATATAAATAGATGATATATTCTTTGAACGCAACAACCTTCGTCTAAAAGTTACACGATCTAGAATCACCACACCTGGCTGAGTAGAGCCTGGCTCATCTCTTTCATCCACTTGGCCGTGGTGTCCGCGAAAAAGCCGTGGACGATCATTACCGTCGGCCGTCTGGGGTCGAACCCGGTATCGGCCAGTGAGAACTCCCGACCTGAACGGATCTCTTGCTCTATTGAACTGTTCCTGGGTACACAAAGAAAAACAAGGGGAAATGTCGGGTTATTATTTAATAATCACAATAGTCTTAGAACATGTTTAAAACTAGTTAAAATTTTAAGTGGGGCTGATTTTACTCTTTAATTCTATGAGTGCTTAAGGGTGTTACATGGTAAGGGCGTTTTATGCGTTTGTAAATCCCGAATTTTTGAAGAAGGGTTATATATTTTTAAACATAGCTTTCACCAAAATGTAGGCGAAAGCTATCAATAGGTCCCTACCTAACTATGAATTTTAAATTTTAAGTTTAATTTTCTTTTAAGAATATTCAACTGTGCTTTATGCAAATATTTGTACTTCTGAGATTAAAGTAAAATGATAGAGACTTATAACTAGCCTTCCTCCATCAAATAAAGTATTGTTTTGATAGGGTCACAACAAAACAATTTGAAACAAATGTAGGATTGTTTTTTAAGGTTTTATATAGGTTACCAGACTTGTTTTAAAAAAACTTTAAACTCTTTAACTGGTCAAAACTTAAGCCTAAAGTTGGTTGAAAACCATTTTAGGAAATATCAGACCATTTCGTAAATAATCCAGAATTTGGAAACAGCTGAAATGCTTTCATTGCTCCCCCATGTAACACCCTTGAGTAATAACAAATAATAAAAATAATAATAATACCTAGCACGTCTTACTACCCATTCGGGTGATACGCTTAAGTACTAATTACTCTGATGGAATTGGGAAGGTTGAATATAGAGGAAGTTAACCCGCATTTGCGTGAAGGGAGAATGGAACACCATTTAGGAACCCCCCAGTTCACCCGAGCGAGATTCGAACCTCGATCTCCCAATCCTAGGCAGTCTAGCTCAACACGAAACTAGTGCGTTAGCTAACTACGCCACTGAGGCGGGTAGTAATAACAAGAATTAAACGATACTAATCACTTTGTTGATTGAATAGTCTAGGGCGTCACTCTCGCAACATACTGGGCTGTAGATAACTTTTAGATCGGGGCTCGAATCCTTGTTGCGTGTACAGAGGGTGTTTTTTTCGTAAAGAGCTTTCACTTTCCTTCCACACAAATGCGAGTACACTTTATCTAAATTTAACCTTCCTCATTCTTAATACATTAGCGTAAATAGTACATATATTTGCGCAGATTTTTTTTATCGCCGCGTCTTACTACCCGTTAAGGTTATACACATTATATGATAATTACTCTAATGGGGTAGGAATGAGGAAGGAAGCATTTTAAAGGTTATCTACCTGCATTTGCGTGGAAGGAAATTGGAAAACCATTTATAAAAACTATCCTCGGTTGATCCGACCGGTATTCAAACCCTGATCTTCCCGTCATCAACAGGCCAGTCTAACACGTGAGTGACGCCTTAGACCATTCAGTCAATGAAGCGGGTTTCGATCAGCTAAAATCCCATCTAACGACTGATTAACCGGGGAATAATATGCAAGATTACTCTAGAATCAGAAAAAGTTTATATTATTATTATTATTATTATTATTATTATTATCACCGCGTCTTACTACCCGTTCGGGTTATACGCACCTACGCTAATGTGTAATGAGGACCTACAGTTTAAAGTGGGATCCGAACCACGGTGGAGGCCTGGCATTCCACACATTCACAAGTTGTGATTAATACACGTCTTGTGAAGGAAGGGTTTGGCAATTAGATAGATCTGTGCCGGGAACGAGGATCGAACCCCGGACCCCCATCACAAAAGTTCGACACCTTACCCCTAGAACACCAGGTCACCTTAGAAAACGTTTCTAATTGTGGTTTTCTGAATTCTTCGCGAATAAAAGAACACACAGTGAGATTGGGATCAGTTTAAAAGTTATTTATTTAAAAATACATATTTTTCAATTCGTTCCTATCACCCATATAAATAACGTGGTTGGATTTTCTTGTATCCTGGGTCGATTCTTTTACTGTCGCGGTGTCCTTGTGGTTTAAGGTGGAATCTGTAATTGTCTATTCAGACCTGTTACGTAGCAAAAAAAAAACGCTCCAAGGTGTGAGCCCACAAGCGAGCTACACCGACCGAGTGGCCGCCAACCATTAGCGATGATAATGTTAACATTTGTGGGTAGATGGTGTCATATGGTTATCAAACCGAACCCCTCGGCTGTTAATCTCAGTTTTATAGACCTGAGCCGCTACTTATTTATTCAAGTAGTTTCTCATTTGTCCTCACGAGGCTAACACAACACGACACGACCCCGTTATAGACCCACAACTTAACGGAAAAATCTGGAAGCGCCAGGGATTGAACCCTTGACCTCTGGATCTGAAGTCAGGAACTCTGACCCCACTAAACTACAGAGGCGGTAATTTTATACTAAACCAATATCACATTAATAGGTTTCTAATTGGTGACTTGGCGGTCTAGGGGTAAGGTGTCAGACTTCTGTGCTGGCGGCCGGGGTTCAATCCTCGGTCCCGGCACATATTTATCTGATTACCAAACCCTTCCTTCACCTCTGACAAGACATCTTGTGAATGTGGGGAATGCCAGGCCTCCACCGTGGTTCGGATCCCACGTTAAACTGTAGGTCCTCCANGCGTAAGTGGGTATAACCCGAACGGGTAGTAAGACGCGGTGCTAATAATAATAATAATAATAATAATAATAATAATAATAATAATAGGTTTCTATTTATTTACCAAACCACTTTTTAAATTGTTTATTATTATTTTTTATTTATATTATTAATAGTATCGTTATTATTAATATTATTATTATTAGCATCATCATCATTATTATTATTATTATTATTATTAATATTATTATGGTTAAGCTAAATCCCATCTCCTGATATGCACCTCATTACTTTTTTACTGTTAAAGATACCGTGTACCTCTGTACTAGAAGTATTGTTCCCAACTCGAGTAGAACGGGGCGAGGGGGTAAGGGGGGTGATCACTGCAACACCGCGGCCATTAAACAATCAACTATCTCCCTTTTATCCAACGTTCACTAAAATTATTGCTCAATACACAATACAGACCAGGGATGAATCCTCGAAAAAACAAAAATTTTCAGGACTTTAAAAATGGAAACAAACACTGCCCTTGTATGGATTTTAATCTTTATCTATTAGAAGTATTTAACTTGCACTTTCTGAACCGACTGATTTTTCTGGACTGACTGATTATACCACAATACCATTTATAAACTAAAACACACAACACCCGGTCCCTGACCGTTAATTCACAATTGTGAAAGGGGAAACCCCGATATCCTCAAATGGTTGACCTAGGTGGTCTTAGGCTAAGGTGCTCTCACCTCAGAACCCAATGTTAGTGGGTTCAAACCCAAACGGGGTCGACTGATTTTTCTTGAGCGATAAAAAGTTCGTAGCACAACTCCCTACGGAGGGGAGGTAAAGCCTTCTGTCCCATGTCGATTTTATCATGTAAAAAAATCCTTGGGGGGTATATAAAAGATATCTTATCCGGTAAAATTGGTAAGCCCTTTCGCTCTCGCTCATATAAATTCTTGTTTACTAATACGAGTGGTTTGGGAGGCTCTCACCAGCCCCCCATAGAGTAGTGTCTCCGCACGTAACTCTAAAATCCCTATTTGGTTTTTCAAGTTTCTTACCCCCCCCCCCCC
>CABEEJ010001664.1:94689-143582 GCA_901482245.1 Timema douglasi
CCCCCAATGTTACTAACAATATGTAATATCTGTTTATTTGTTTCAAAATTTCGCGAAACGCGACAACCCATTTTTGTTCTTTTAATTTTGCGAACCACACGGTGTAACCAATTGGTCGGTACGTGTTGGAACTTGCTCTCGTGCTCCCCTTCAGGGAGCATCAGAGCATGCTATTTGACTCGTGATGGGTTGGGGCCGAAACAATTAGACAATTAGTAACTTTAAAAATAAATATTCACCAGCTAAATAAAAGCAAACCACATACTGGGCTTTTAACTTTTTGAAGATAATGTCACTCGTGTGAACTCCACCAGACGTCAGGCAAACCTCAGCACGTTGTCCATCACTTTCCTCAGCATAACTCGTATAATTGTTTCTGTCCCACTCTGTATAATCAGCCGGTTCAGAGAGTACACTTTAAATATCTCAAATAAATGAAATAAAAGAAAAAATCCCAAGCAATATATATATATATATATTTTATTTTTTTTGCCATGACGGTAATTGAACTCGGAAACCATTGCATGGAAGGAAGATACGCTACCAAATGAGATGAGGTGTCGGAATACCCTATAAACTTGAATAGTTTAATACCAAATAAATGTGACATTTCGATGACGATAAAAGACCGTGAGACATACCTCGTGACGAGTAGGAACCTGGTGTTGACCTTGACGGACTTCTCTGCCGTGAACCAGCTCCTGACGGTGCGGTAGAGGAACCTGGGAAGACCAAAGCAGTCCACCACCCCTAGCATCTCCTCTTCGCCCTCCTGGTCACCGAGCCTAGGCCCCACTGAGGTCTCCAGATCTTCCGCGGCGTGCATGATGGCGCGCAGCGTCTCTTCCAAGCTCATGGGGCCCATCCCTTGTGCAACTTGCCCACCTAGAGTCACCCCACCTGACGTTCATTGCTTACAGAGGTAGCTTGTGGGGTCGACTCCTGACATTGTCGGATCGAAAGGTTTCAGACGGCCTTGCTTCGAATCCGGATAGGCTAAATATCCATTCTTTCAACTTGTCTATAACCTGCTTCGGTGGTCACGTGATCTAACGCGCTACTCTCGCCGTAAATTAGACTGCCAAAGACTAGGAAACTGAGGATCGAATCTTAGTTGGGTGAACCGAGGGCAATTTTTCAAAAATTGTTTTCCACTCTCCCTCCACGCAAATACGGGTACACTTCCTATAAATATAACCTTCCTAATCCCTAAAACCATTAGCGTTATTATTACATAAAATGTACAACCCAAACAGGTAGTAAGACGATTATACGCTAAACCCCAATTTTACCAACCAATAGCGGCACAACTAATGCCTTGGACAGCTTTTCCACTTGTATTATTATTAGCACCGCGTCTTACTACCCGTTCGGGTTGTACGCACTTACGCTAATGTGTAATGGTAGGGTGATTGCGAGATGAAATGGAGGACCTACAGTTTAACGTGGAATCCAAACCACGGTAGAGGCCTGGCATTCCTCACATTCACAAGATGTCTTGTCAGAGGTGAAGGAGGGGTTTGGTAATCAGATAAATCTGTGCCGGGACCGAGGATTGAACCCCGGCCGCCATCATAAAAGTCTGACACCTTACCCCTAGACCACCAGGTCACCTACTTTTCCACTTGTAGGTTCCCTCATACAGAGTGCCTTATGTTTTGTTTTAGCAAAACTTGCATACTAAATTACCAACAGAGTCACGAGGATTTAAAAAAAAAAGACTCAAAATTCAATCAAATACTGTGCAGTATTGTTCACAAAATGTGACTCAATATTCAGGTCACCCCATGAGCCATTCACATTTTGTTTACAGAACTGTATGTGAGAATAACAAACTTGCTCAAGTTTTTGAGAACGCTCATCACTTTGATTTGATTTGATTTTATCTTATCTTAAATTGTGCTAGGTATAATTTCAATGGGATATTTAGGAAAGCTCTGAAAAATAAAATACTATTAATATTAGTCAAAGTATCCTTTAAAGCTTGAACCAGTGGAATGAATCATGAATACGGCATTCATTAAAACCCAGTAGTCTCTCGATAGGTTGATAGAAATGTTTGATACCTATCCTTTTAAATAGGACGGTGGTCCTCAGATTATTTTTAGATTGTACCCCTTAGTCATGAGTCATGACTAAAAGTCTAATGAGGCCCCACAATACAATTTTCATAAATGACCGGTCAAATGACTAAAATCAGGTAACAAAGGAGAACATTTCCCGACACATCTGTTTCACCGTTACATTAGGTTCTCTTGTCGTTTTGACAGTTTTCCCTTAAGAACTGTTTGCGTACCCCTGAGGGTACACATACCACAGTTTCAGAACCACCTATGTAGGATAAATATGCGTTACTATGCAGAAAAACAATAAAAAAATTGAGAGAGAAAAAGCTTGATAAATTTTTTCAAGTTCTAATAATACAGTACGTACTCTTCGTTTACCCTGAGCGGTAAAAATCTTACCTTGCATGTTTCCACTATGGTATAGCGAATTTATAAGATAGGGAAGTCCATAGTGTAGTCCAGCAAGGTAAGACTGTTACCTTTCAGAGTAAATGGAGTGTATATGTTATGTTCATATATACAAAATTATTATTTTATTAAGTAATCTAAAAAATAAATGCTACAGTGCAATGTACAGACTTTCCCACTCCTTTACCTAAAAATGGAGGCATTTACTTAAATTCTTAAGATATGTGAAACAAAATAATATAATGTGTTGCTGAAACTTAATGGAAAATAAAGTGTCAATTTTCACCAAAGAGTACAAATGTAAATAAATAATATACACTCTTACAGAAACATATTCAGAAAAAAGTAGCATCTTTGTTCAGCAAGGAGAATAACAACCAACTCCTGATTTTCCAGTCCTTAATTTTAAAAAATACATTTGCAAAATATCTCAGAAATTATGTGTTTTATAAAAAAAAAATTTTAATAGTACTAAATCTTTGTAATGATAAGCTATTTCATCTCTCAAAGAGTTTTTGGAGAAACTATCATATTGGAGATATCCACTTTTGTAAATTACTCTCAAAGTAATTTTCCAAGAAAAATTAGATAAAAAATTTAGTTTGTAATTTAAACAGTGAATAGATTCAAGTTTTTATCAAAATTGTTCCAGCAGATTTTTTGAAAATCGATTTTATTTCTTTGTGACCTTCAGTAAACTACCCATAAGTTAAGTGTTAAAATAAAATATCTAGTTCCAAAAACTCCTCGAGGGAGCCTTATTAAAAGCCTGGATACGAAGTCAGCCTGATCGATAAAATGGTTCCGGCTCTAGGATTAGGTCCAGGCAGATAGACGGCATCACAAATACCACATTTTCTTTTTCAGGTCATTAAACGCAGACATTTATCAAAATCTTGAGCTCGATTTTTTTTTTTNATTTAAATATATATCCCTCCGAGGGGTCAAAAGAAATATTAAGTACTTTTTACAATTAAAAATTGTCATATTTTCATAAATACTTTCTGATTATTCGGTGTAACCAGAGATTTAGAAAATTTGAGATAGGCCTATTCCCAATCAACACAAACTATCAATGCTCTGTTGTATACTTTATCTGAAAAATATAATATAATAGTATTTGTAGAGCTATTCTTAAAATGTATGGAAAGGAAGAAATTCTAGAGTTAAAATAATACTCACCAGTGATGTGTAGACACATCAAGAAAGAAACTGCCGTTATTACAAAGGTCGAAGAAGCCAAATTTGTTAACATATTTAAGGTAGATGTTTCTAAAATATTATTTTTACTTAAGTAGACACAATATCGACAGATTTGTTTTAAGTTATATGTCCTTATTGCAGTTTAATTAATTTGTTAGTTAAAAATTTATAAAACAAATTAAAAACTAGTAAAATCTTTTTAACTATATATATATGACAATCAGTTTGCACATTTAAACACCATGCAACTAATGAATTTAAAAATCGAAAGTGGTTCTTTTAATGTTAAAAATTCAGAAACTTTTGTAAGCTTACACAGGTAGCGCACTAAAACCACATTACCGACGATTGTGGACAAGGAAATTGTCTGTAAGCCAAAGGAATCAGGAAGTTGGTTTTTCCAACTTGATAACAGGAACCGCAAGTAAAAAGAAATATCTCAAGGTTATCACTTGAAAAATATTTGCACTAGCCTGTACAGGTAGGTACGCAGGCAAGAGCGTCAGTCTCATCTGGTCTGGTTCACTGATGACAGGGACGTCAGGGTTTGAATCCTCTCTTGGTGAACCGAGGGTGGTTTTCCCCCCCAATGGCTTACCATCCAGCCTTGAGTCTAATTAAGGTACACGTCTCTCTAATACTCAACCTTCCTCTTCCTAGACCCATTAGTGTATGGATATCCTGGACGGGTGGGTAAAACCCACATCATGGAAAAAGTAATATTAGCCTTAAAATAAAAATGAAATTAGAAATAATGATCATCAGTGGGCACATGGACTAAATGACAGGCTTATTTAGTCTAGTTTAACGGTGGTGGGAAAATGTCCCTTGAGTGGTTTATCCTAAATAGTTTCGCCCTTTCTCTCTGCATAATTGTAGGTACATTTCCTCTATATCCTACTTTCTTCATCGCATATAGCTAAGTCAAAAAATTTAACAGTGTAAAACTGGGTTTATTTATATTCACTAAGTGGTAACTTCTGCGGCCGCATGCTCTAAGGCGCTATTCTTGCAATATACTAGACTGCCGATGACAGGGAGATCAAAGTTCTAATCTTGGTTGGGTGTACTGAGAGTGGTTTTCCCAAAATAGTTTTCTAAGCTAATGTGAGTACATTCCCTCTAAATATAACCTTCCTCGTTCCTAAAGCCATTAGCGTAATTAGTACATAAGTGTATAACCTGAACAGGTAGTAAGACGCGATGCTAAAAAGATATTTTTAAAATAAGTGGTAGGTTAATGTTTTTGGATCTAGTAATTATTTCATTCCACCGTAGCTAGAGGCAGTTTAAACTTTGCTTTTATTCTACCTCTACTGATTGTATTGGGGACATATAAGACGTGCACGCGCCTTAGCCTCTTTCCCTCCCTTTCAGCCCTTATGCCATTTGAAGGCCATAGAGGCAGTGTTGAGAATGCTTTTAGTAAGCTTAACCGCTATCAGGGGCTTCGTGGAGAGGACAACTTCAAAGAAACACTTGAAAAATTAAAAAGTTTAAATAAAGAGGCTGCCAAAATATATTATGTTTAGGATTTTAAAAATATTTAAGTTATTTTGATTAATTTAATAGAATAATAATTATTTCGCTGAAAGTAGGCAACAGCCACTGATATATATATCAGTAGTGACATCTACAGATCACATGATTTGATGTATGAATACATGAAAGCAGATCTAGTAGGGTTTCTAGCTGTCATATCAGGTCCTTCTTATGAAAATTAGACTGCATTTTTTTTAAGCATCACATTCTACTACCTGTTCAGGTTATACGCCTATGTACTAATTACACTAATGGGTTAGGGATTAAGAAGGCTTAATTTAGAGGAGGTGCACCCGAATTTTTGTGGAGGGAGAGTGGAAAACCATTTAGGAAAATCCACCCTCAGTGCACCCGACCAGGATCAAACCCCAATCTCCTCGTCATGAGCAGTCTAGTCTAACAGAAGATTAGTGTGTTGGACCACGCTGCCACTGAAGAGGGTGATTGTGCATTCATTTACATCTGTGTTAAGATAATTTTTTTGACAAATGGCTTGGGTGAATAGTACAAGGGTTGTATTTAAAACTTTCGCTCTATATTTACTTAGCACACCTCCAACAAATTAAACAGTAATTGTCGTCCAAGAAAACGATTTGTTTTATTAAATAGTAAGTTAAATCATCAAAAATGATTAGGAAATTCAAAAAAAAATGTAAATTGTTAACTAAAATACTTTTAAAACTAGTAAGTTAGTTGTTTAATGTTTATTTATTTATATCTGTTAATGTTTTCAGCCTGTGGCCTGGATCAGTTTTTATTCAAGTCATATATTTTCCACTACCGGCTGGCTAGGACTGCCGTGACTTCATCTGTCTTATAATCTAACTTAAGACTAGGACAGGCACAACATCCAGTCCCCGGTCGTTAATTCATCACTATGAAAGTGTAAACCCACATTTCAGCAATGATAAATTTCTCGGCCATGCCAGATATCGAACCCGGGACCCTTAGTCCAGTATAAAGACCCTCTACCGACTGAGATAATATGTCTAATAGTCATATAATGCATAATATTAAACTTTATAGGAAAAATTGTGGTATTTAGTGTGCATTTTGATTTCTTTAAAGAGACAGACACTATCTCTTTTTTCAGTGGCAGTAATGTAAAGTGTGAACCGTGTTCCAATTTTCCTTATTGTACCTGCCAGTCCACCCTTGTCTGTGCAAATCTAATATTTTTAATTTCCAATCAAATTTGAGCCTTTTCCTAGTATCATAAACGAATTTCGAATCAAATGGCATGCTTTGGGAATAAACAAATGTAGGTATAGTGAAAAAAAATTGAATTAAAGAAGAATTGAAAATGAAGGTGAATTATATTTATTTTTTGCATCAAACAAATACTGTATACATGCTCTAACAATGAAAAGATTGATTTATTATAACAATAAACTTGACAAGTTTTTATGATCAAGTTAAATAATTTTAGTTGACCCATTAAAATAAAATTTAAATAGCTTAAATGTTATGGTGAAAATGTTGGGTTTATTTTATTTTTTATAAAAAGTTAAAAGTTATTGAAATGTTTTAACATTTATATCCAAATTGTGAATTAAATTTCAGTTAATTCAAATCTGAGATCTATTTGGACTTTAAATTTATAATCCAATTCAATTCTTTGGAATATTAAGAATTGAAATTTTGAATCGAACCCGAATCTTGGTTGGATTTGAAATCAGACTTTAGATTTCTAAATTTTGCACAGTTTTGAGATTGTATCTACAAAAAATACACCAGCTTGTCCACTGATCGTTAATTTATCAGTGTGAAAGGATAAACTCCAATTTAACCAAAAATAAATTTTTCAACCATGTCGGTAATCACACTCAGGCCCCTTAGTTCAATTAGAATACACGCTACCGACTGCGCTATGGCAATGAAGAGTATTAAATTAATATATTATGTATATAATTTGTTATTTTATATATTAAATCTTAGTAATTTTATGAAAAAAAATTTTTTTTATCTTTTTTATGTGTGTTTTGGTTTGCTTTAATCAAGTAAAGCACCACAAATAGTAGATATACAATATTTTAAAATACAAAGAAAAAATACATACAGGAGTGTGGTCCCAGCTCTGTTACTGAGGTGATTGTTAATTCATATTTAGCGTCAATGTGTGACTAATCCAACCTAAGTAAAACCAACCTAACCTTACATATATTATTATATTGTTAAAGTAATAAAGATAAATAATATAACTTTGCTTTGGTCCGTTTCCTACAGCCATATCTAGAAGTGGCCGGCCCCTCGAACTGCTGGTCAATTATTATATATTTCTGTGGCCAAAGTTATAAGTAGCCATTCATTTCACGAACTGGCTAGACTTCAGCCCTTGGCCATGTTGTATTTTTTTCTCAACAATTGGGAAAAAAACCTAAAGTTACCATGAACAAACTTTGTTTAATGTTGTTCTTGTGAACCAACATGTAAACTTAACATAATATATTGGTTTGTACCAACAAATAAAATAAACAAATTCTCCTAAAACAATATTATAAAATAATTGTACCCAACATTAATTTAAGATACAGAATAAAAATAGCAAACATATTTCCTGATAATAAATAGGACCCAATAGTTTGGCACAATTTAAAAAAAAACTAAATTCAATGGCAGCTCATGGGTTATGGCAGGTGTCAGTTTCACTTGACAAGGCTGTACTAATAAATTGTTCTCTCCCATTCATTATCAAATTTTCTCTTTAAAGCCAATAAACACACATTCATTCATTGCACTATTGTGTGCAGAAGGGGTCAGATTATAAATACAATCCTATCAAGTAGAGTTATAGCACTGACTTTGGTAAGAAATTACATCTGAAAGTCCTTTTTTTTCCTACAACAATCATACTAGTTAGTGGGAATTTGATATAAAAATATAAATTCCATCCTGTCATTCCTACAAACATCAGTGTAGAGCTAAAGTAACAAATCATGAGCCACCACTGCTAAAAAAAAGTTCAATGGAGTAATAAAGTTGATTAAGGAAGAACTTTGTAAGGATTAAGGATTCCTTTGGGATCCATTATTTTTTTGATGTCCTTCATAAGGTTCAATGAACCATGAAACTTTGAGAAGTGAATAAATTTAGTCTTTGTGAATCCGATGCCGTGCTCTGCGCTCACGCTACCTCGGAGTTTAGACGTCCACTCAAACACAAACGGTTCGATAAGTCCAAAGACTTCTTGGTCAAATTCCTTAGACGTGACATTCAGATGAAGATTGCCATCACCTATAAGGTTAAAAAAGACAATTTGTTTATTGAAAAAATGCTAGACTATTGTAAAATGAAATATTATTTGTTACTTAAAGTGGAATGAAAGGGAATGAGTTAATTGTTTTTATAACAAAAACATATTTTTGACAAGTAAACACGTTTACTTACTATTATAGAAAATTAAAACAACGTCAACACTTCTTGTATATTTGTCATGGTAAGATATACATTTGAAGCAAAACCTTAGTCATTTTCAAAATAATTAAAATTTTCAAAAATCACTCATAAATAAACGACGGTTTATTGAATTTTTACCCAAAACCAAGTATACAGTATCATTTATCATGTCAAACAATACCAAGATACCCATTTGGATCTAAATTGTTAGGGCCACTTTTAAATTTCCAATTAAAAAAAAATCGGTTATGAGTAAGTTACCCTTCAACAAATCTTTGCCCAAAAGCCAACATACAACTTATACAGTGCTATTTGTCATGCCAAACAAATCCTAGAGATGCATTTTAAACAAAATTGGAATAGAGACATTTTCAAAAAATTTCGAATTCTAAAAAATTACTCATCACTAAACTACCCTTGATTGAAGGGCGAGGGTGAAAAAAAAGTTTTGTGGTATAAGCCTAAAAAATCTAAATATCAAGTTTGAATAAAATCCATCAAACTTTTTTGGATCCATGGCCGACCGACCAACAGACACAGATAGACAGAGAAAATTGTAAAATCCACTTTTTAAAATTTGTGTGCACAAAAAATGTAAAAAGTTGTCATAATTTCGAGACCTATGTTTTTCACAATCAAAATACTTTCTTTTGATATGAGAAATTGGAAATATCAGGCAATTAATAAGTATGGTAGGATTATTGTTTAAAGTGAAGTACAAATAAACTTTTAAAAAAATGTATGATTGTAATTTTTTTATAAATTACGTGTTCAGGCTATATGCATATATTATGATAATTACTCTAATGGGGTAGGGATGAGTAAGGAATCATTTTAGAGGTAGTCTACCTGCATTTGCATGGAAGAAGAATGGGAAACCATTTATGAAAAACCACCCTCAATAGACCCGACTGGGATTCGAAACCCAATCTCCCCGCCATTAGCAGGCCAGCTCAACACAAGGGTGAAGCCTTAGATTACTCGACCATTGAAGCAGGTAATGTACTCTAAGATGTTTTGCAAATATAAATTTTGGGCAATTTATAATTTTAAATAATATTATTATTTAGCACCACATCTTACTACCCATTCGGGTTATACGCTATAAGTACTAATTACGATAATGGATTAGGAATTGTGAAGGTTGAATTAGAGGAAGTGAACCCGCATTTGCGTGGAGGGAGATTGGAAAACCATTTAGGAACACACACACCCCAGTTTTCACCCGACCGAGATTAGAACCTCGATCTCCCCGTCCTCAGCAGTTGAGCTCAACACGAATAGCGTGTTAGCCAACTACTCCACCGAGGCGGGTTTTAAATAATAGCGCTAGGTTTAGAATTTACAGCAATTTTGACAATACAATAAAAAATAATCCTTATTTTAACCTTACCAAGATGGCCAAGACCACTGATGCGTGTCACTTTTGGATGATTAGACAAACGCTCTTCCATCTTGCCAACAATATCGTAGAAGTGTTTGTGTGGTAAAGATAGGTCATACGTGTACCAGTAACCATCACTGAGCAAAGCTTCAGCTACACGTTCTCGAATATCCCATAGCATCTAAAAACATGTGAGAGAGTGAATTTGTTAAATGAGTGACTTTGGTTCAAGACCCACTGGGTTCAAATAATTATTCTTCATATGGTATGAACTAGAGTGGGGCGTGTTAAATTAATTAACTTTAATTGTAGTTTTAAGTGTGTGCCAAACATGACTAAATTTATTTTTAACCTTATTTTTTTCTTTAAAAAAAAAGTTTGTACCTTTTTGACTAACAAACTTGTGTTCTAAAATAAACCTTACCAAAGACTTAACTTGTTATTTTTAAATGTAAAATCAACTTTAATTGGGGGGTTTATTGATGCTTTACTAAAAGGTAATTAAAATATTGATAGGATAACAGTACCTGCTTTGATTGCCGCAAGGTCTAAGGCAACACTTTTGCAGTAGGTTAACTACCAATTATGAAGAGATCAAGATTCTAATCTCGGTCAAGTGTATTGAGAGTGTTTTTTTCACAAAATGGTATCCCACTCTCCCTCCATGCAAATACAGATACATTTCATCTAAATAAAGCCTTCTTCATCCTTAAAACCATTAGCATAATTTGTACATAATTGTATTGCCCAAACGGGTAGTAAGACGCAGTGCTGAAGGAAAAAAAGATAGTATTTTTATATGGCAATAATCGCAATTATTAAAATGTTACAAAAGGTCCAAAAATGTTTATTTTAGAACAAAAGGTTAGTTGAAAAAGTACAAATTTTGAAATTATTTTAAAAAATCAAGATGTTAAAATAGTGCAAAATTCACTTGAACACATTCAACTGTCTTAAGTCTCAGTCATATGATTAGTTTTTTAAATAACTAAAACCACTATTTAGTTAACCTAAAACATAACATTTTAGTCCTAAAAAAGTTAAAACAATTACAATAAAGAAATGTAAGAAAGAAAGAAAAAAAAGCTAAGATTAGCTATAGAGTTTGTGCGTGAGAAGGTAAGGAAAAACCTAAATGAAGGATCAAATAAAATAGGCAGTGTTGTGTTGAGTTGCCATAGTAAGCAGAGCTTGACATAACTGTGTCTGTGATATGTCCTCAAACACTTAATCCCCATTTGGACAATCAAACATAGGTTCTACTATACATATCCTACAGTGGGAAATATTTACGTTGATAAGTGTCCAATGAGTGCCTTACCGAGTGATAATAATTCACAGGCAAAGGTTCAACCAACTCTTCTTACCTTGGCAACACTTCACACTACACCACTGGAAAGTGGGAAGCTGAAGACAATATTAAAATTTGTGTACTTTTAGGATGTCTCCAATATTGAGGAACGTCTAAGTCCCCAGACCCCTTATTCTTGACCAGAGCATGGCATTAGGGGGCGAGGCCGTATTCCGAGCATGGATGTGTCACACGGCTTTCCTCCGAGATGTCTTGCACAAACACAAAAAGTTGCTCACAAGTATTTGCTGAACAATTCTCAAACATTTCAGAACATTCTAAAGAGAGACTTTGGTTTCTTTCCCAATGCTGACATGTAATTGGTCCATATTCTCAAACTCTTGATAAATTGTATTTGTTGTGTAGGTGGTTTGCATCTTTCTTGCCAGCATTATTCGCATATTTACACCAATAAGTTAGAGAATAGGATGGTTGTGTTTTAAAGGAAGTGTATCTAAATTTTGAGTGAAGGGAGAGTGTGTAATGTTTTATAATAACTCCCCTTAAAGGTCACCTAGCTAGAATTCAAACCACTGACTTCCTTATCAATAGAAAACCATACAAGACTGATCTCTGTGTCCACATCCTCACAGAACACAGATGAGCACCTTCAGTTAAATTCAGCTATAAATATTTATGTTACTAATTTAATCAAAATCAAACCAATTTAGACTTAAGCTTAAGAGTGCGCTTGTGTGTTTGATACAATTAATTACTCCAATCTGGCATTTTCCTGTGTTTTCTCGAGTAAAGGGTTGTTTTGGCCATCGGCTTACTAAGCCTGTAGTGGCCTACACCCGAGTAGCGGATTTGCCGCCTAAAAGTCCTCAGGTAGACCTTCTCTTGGTGGTAACCTTCCCTAACTGAGGCTATGGGTGCTGACGATGACTTGGCACATCATCACCAACCCTTTCACTCCCAGCCCACCCAGCTGGGAGGCGACTGGCCAGGCCCTGTTCCGAGCTTGTTGGTTTTGGCCCTGACCAGTCTCCTGTCTCTCGGCTGCATCTGACCTGGTTCCCGCTGGGGTTCAACCCAACCTCCACCAGGTTACTCAGATTCCGGGATATGCCACTTGGTGATGAGATCTGGAGTGAGTGGGAGAGGCTAAGCGGCACCCCCTAGGTAGGCTCCATGTATTGCGCATCAATACCACATTAGTACCACACAAAGTGTTCAAGTGAGAGGAAAAGAATGGAAGAAATTAAAGGAGGAAGAGTGGTGGAAGTAGAGAGGAAGATGGAGGCATTTTACTAAACTGACCCGACCACAGGCTGGAAACAGTTGATGATGATGATGATTTCATGTTTGAAGCTATAGTTCCAACCATGGGTTGGGTTGAAACTATCCTTGATGAGACAATAAATTTGGTAATTTTATTAGCTCACTGTGTATTCATTACACTTAAAGGGTACATGAGGACTTGTAAATACAAAAAAAAAAAGTTTGAAAAGAACTTCAATTTTATTTTTCCCTTTAATCAATATATATACACTAAACACAAAGAAAGGTGTGTATAATATACATGCTATCTATACAAATAAACAAATGTATACATTTTGAACAATTAGACACCCCCTTAAATTTATTAGCCCTATTTAAAATTTGAAAATTTTAAATTTCCTTTAAAAAAACTTGAGAAAAAAGGATTACAGAATAAACACAGTGGGTTTAACTGTTATATTTTAACAGATATAATAGTCGATTGAAGGATGTAGTTGAAATTTTATGATAGGCCACAGGAAGTGACCATCATTTATTGTGTAGAGGAAAGTGTTTTAAGAAAATGAAACTATATTTTACTAATAGAGTGAATTGAGGTTTCATTAATATTTCCTTTGATGCAATTAAGTATATAATAGATCAATAAAATTAAAAGCGTAACGTTATTTTGATTAATGATCACATTTACAACCACAAATAAACACTAAGCCAAATGTTTTTTAGGTGAATTTATCTAAACATGTATCAGGAATGTAGAATGAAGTTCCCCCTGAGTTATATCAGTAAATTTAACGTCAAATATTAAAATTATATAAAATATTAGTTTTTGTGAGCGAAATCCACCCAAAATATATTAATTTTAACACACTATTGTGAAAATCTACATCAATAAGTTTTATACAAAAATTTTAGTTAATTAAATTAGATATAAAACTGGTTTTGCCCCATCACAAACAAAAGTTATTAACACACTTTTATCTTGTAGATTAAATAAACAATAAAGATATTACATTAAAGAGAGTTTAGACTCCAGAGCATTTTCGTATTATGACAACTAAAACTTAAACGGGAATCACTTTGTAAGGATTCAAGATTCCATTAGGATCCATAATCTTCTTGATGTCCTTCATAAGGTTCAGTGAGCTGTGAGACTTTGAGTAGTGTATAAACTTGGTCTTCTTGAATCCGATGCCGTGTTCTGCACTCACGCTGCCCCCGAGTTTAGACGTCCACTCAAACACAAACGGTTCCATCAGATCAAGAATTTCATGGTCGTATTCTTTGGATGTGATATTTAAATGGAGGTTACCGTCACCTACACCAAAAAAATTATAAATGATAAGATTTCAACAAAATATAAGACAGACTAACTTATGCTTAACACTAATTAGTTAGCACCAAGTTCTTGTCCTATTATAGTCACTCGGCCAAAGTGAATGAAAAAAAAAACACAAAATAATCACAAAAGTGAATCTTTGAAATAATAACTTTTTTAAAAACAAATGCATATGTAATTTATCTAAAAACGGTTAAAACAATGGGTATTTTGACGAAGAATAATGATTGGTGAGTTTCTAGAAATATTGTAGTTAGGCATCAATCATATATATATAGCTTCCATTTGAGAAAATATATGCTCGATAAACATTATTTAGCAGTTGGTTCTCCTCTGTGCTTCTTTTGATCACTAAATGTAATTTTTAAGGTGTTTAATTCTAGTGGCTTTATCAATGTATATATTCAGCCTACTCAGTCTTTAAAAAATGTTGCTTTGCCTTTATTCTTAGCACCAAGTCTTACTACCTGTTTGAGTTATACGCCTATGTACTAGTTACACTAATGGTTTAAGGATTAAGAGGGTTAAATTGAGAGGAAGTGCACCCATATTTGTGTGAAAAGATAGTGGAAAACCATTTAAGAGAAACCACCCTCAGTGCACCCAACCGTGATCAAACCCTGATCTCCCCGTCTTTGGCAGTCTAGTCTAGCACAAGAGTAGCGGGATGGATCACACGGCCACCAAAGCGGGTTGCCATTTCTTATTCAACCTAAAAAGTGTACCTCAAAAGTATACTATCAATTGTTCAAACAGAATTATCATGTAAACTTGCACCAGTCGCCACACGATAAAAAGACACCAATTACCAACTGTCTGGTTTGACAGTGACGAGAAGGTTGTGGCTCTATTACCAAACGGTTTCTAGACAGTTTCAGACTTCGCTTTTACTTGATGTGTGTGTAGGCCCTATACTTCTTTTAAATACTTCTTTTAAATTCAAACTTTCTCCGCCCTCTTTTCTATTAGTCTAAATAAGCAAATAGCTTAGTTTGGTAGTAGCACATGAAGCACAAAAATAAAACTTTAATGTAGGCTGATTAATTTTAGAAAAAACAATGAAAATCACTTACATAACAATCACACTAGTATAGTGTGAATTATATATTAAAATGGATTGTTTATTTACTTTTACAACAAAAATACATAGACTTTATATTAACGACTTACCAATATGACCATGCCCGCATATCCGAACAACGCTACTACACCCAGAAAGATGCTTGATGGTCTTCTCTACAAGTTCGTAGTAATTAGCGTACGGTAAGGACAGATCATAAGAAAATAGGAACCCATCACACATATAGGCATCTGTGATACGTTCACGTGGCTCCCAGATGGACTAGGAAACAAAACATTAATGACAAATTATTTGAAAACTCATTAGCGCTAGTTTGAATCATCATCCATTGTTTTATGTTACCATTTATATTATAGAACAAAGGGACGGGGAAACTCCGACCGGCCAGACATCCTCAATGAAGGATCTAACAGATAAATACAATCAAAAGCTTAGTGTTATTTTGATTAATGATCATGTATATTGGCTATTTTCAAAGGTAATAAAAATAAATTAACACAAATAAACATTAAGTTAAATGTTTTACCATCTACTAAAAATGTATTACCAAACCCTTCCTTCACCTCCGACGAGATATCTTGTGAATGTGGGGAATGCCAGGCCTCCACCGTGGTTCGGATTCCACGTTAAACTGTAGGTCCTCCATTTCATCTCACAAATCACCCTACCATTACACATTAGCGTAAGTGCGTATAATCCGAACAGATAAGACGCGGTGCTAATTAATAATAATAATAATAATAATAACAATACTAAAAATGAACCACGGGAGAATTAATTAACAAAACTAAACAGAGCTAAATTAGGCCTATACTATTTTTAGATGTTTTACTACTGCTAGATAGGATGTATAACTGGTCATTGTAAGGTCCAGTGCTTTTCAGAAATAAATAGGTTTCCTCACTCCTACTATAATATAAGTATGTTGATTGATAATATTTCCAAAAAATCTGCCCAAGCTCTTAAAAACTTATTTAACAGGCCTGTGTAATTACTAAAAACACATAACTAATAATTTCCTAGTATTTCCCATGTTTATCCTTTAGATAGGAACATGTAAAAGGAATAACATAAAGTGTCCTGTCATTCTTTACAGATTTCCTTTTTCACCCTTTTGTTTTTTTAATTCGTCTTTTAGGAATTTGCATTTCGCGTTTCATACTCCCTCCCAACGAGTTCCAATAGAATGCAACTTAGGTCAGGGGATCGGGCGGTAGCGGTCGATTTTCTTCAAGAGGCAGCCATTACCTCTTTGTCCAATGGGTGCATTGTAAAGTGTGAACTATGTTGTTCTTTTCATTCTATAAAACATATTGTGTTTGTCCCCTTTTATGTTTTTCTATCTACCTTTCCTGTACCTTCTTCCAAATATAATACAATCCCAAGTGTCTTAGAACTTTATGGAAACAATAATAAAATAATGTAATATAAGCGAGAGAGAAGGAAGCCAACATGAAAGGGTAGTTGAGTTGTGTATTGACATAAAACCAACTTATTTCCTTACACATTCTTAGCATGTTTACCTTTTAATCACTTTCACGTTGACACAAAAAAAAAATTCTGAACTACTCCTTTTTTTTGTATTTTATGGTTATTAAGAATATATCTCTAGGTTAAAACCATGGTTTAAATTAGGAGGGATATCAAGCACACTTATCTTAGTGATACTGGAGTAGGAATTGTTTGGGTAGAACATTAAAAAAACACACTTGAAACACATTTTTAAGCACAATTTTTTTCTGTCACACAGCTACATCAAATCAAGAGAATAGGTTAGCTATCCCTCCTAATTCAAAACAATTTTTATTTTATTAAATATGTTTTATTCACTTAGTTTGATTAACAATCATACTAAAACATAATGACACACAATGTTTTGTTTATTGAAACAAATACTCTTTAAAGAAGGTGTCAGCAATAAAACGCCAACATTATTTTGTAGTTTATTAGTTTTTCAAGTACAGTTTGTTCTGGTAAAATATAAACTTATTTTATAAACCAAGATTAAATGAGTAAAAAATAATAATAGAGAACTAGGCACCATCTAAAATGCACCATTGAAAATCACAGCCAATGGTGACTCGGTTGTCGGTTTTATGCTACCACCCGTATAAGATTTAATTGTACATGATTAGCAAAGTAGAGTCCGATTTTCATAGGAAGCCTGTTACTTGAAAACTCATGTTGCCACAATGGCAAAAACAAATTATTACAATTATTGTATTTGCATTTTTAATCAGTTTAATTAATTATGTACATCAAACTGATACAGTAATTAATTAGGAAGTATTATTGGAAACTTTTGATAACTTTTTATATTTACATTTACATCCATCATTGTTTCCAGCCTGTGGCTTGGGTCAGTTTTTTTTTATTCAAGCCGTATATTCTTCACTGCCGGCTTGCTAGGACTGTAGTAGCTTCATAAGCCTTATAATCTAACTTAAGACTAGGACGGGCACAAAATCCAGTCCCCGGCCGTTAATTCATCACTGTGAAAGTGTAAGCCCACATTCCCGCCATGTCAGGAATCAAACCCGGGACCCTTATCTCAGTTTATAGACATGTTACTGACTGAGCTAAGATGTTGGATAACTTTTTATATGAACTTTATAATTAATAAGCCAAATAAGTTATATCTCTAGAATGCCAAGTTTTAGTGACTTTCAATCAATGTTGGTGGTTGAAAGTGGGCTTCATATAAATATCATGGTTTATATGAAGGATTGATCGTAGGTTATGGATGTGTCAGTGTCTGGTTATAAATGAAGAATGAACCTGAGCATGGGAGGAATCCTAGTTGGATGGCTCATAGGTAGAGTATTGGCGGGCTAAGTCAAGATTCCCGGGTTTGATTCCCATGTCCAGGTGTTATTTTTAAACTAATTAAAATAGAATGTATCATGTATCCATAACCTCAGATCATTCCAATTTCATTTTATATATAGTATGTATGAAATAAAGTGCATTGAGCAAAACAGTTTGTAATAAATAAAATGATAGAATAGTAGGAAAATAATAGAGCACAAATTAAAGTAAAAACACATATTTATACACACTTCAATATTTCGATACTATTATAGCATTTTCCCCAGGATGTTGTAGTAGTAAGAGCTATCTACAATAGCAACCAAATATTGAAATGTGTTAGAGCACAAATAAAAGTAAAAACCCTAATATGTTCCTACTACTCTATCTATAATTTTATTTATTACAAATTATTTTATGTCTATCTATTTTCCCAAATATTAAATATGAAATTAAAATAAATGTTAAGTTGAAATCGTACAAAAGAAATATAAACGTGTGTAAGTCTTATGAAATGTCCTTGAATACCATCAGCGAAACTCACATTTCACACCCAAAAAAACTTATCTAAACCGGAAGCACTTTGTAAGGATTCAATATCCCGTTAGGATCCATAATCTTTTTTATGTCTTTCATAAGGTTCAGTGAGCTCTGAGACTTTGAATAATGAACAAACTTGGTCTTCTTGAATCCAATGCCATGTTCTGCACTCACACTACCCCGGAGTTTAGACGTCCATTCATACACAAATGGTTCGATTACATCAAGAATGTTATGGTCATATTCTTTTGATGTGACATTTAAATGCAGGTTGCCATCTCCTGCAAGGTAAAAATAAAAACATTGTAAAACAAATTTTTCCATTGCAAAAGCATGTTATGTGACACAATAATGGTTTTAAATTATAAATACAGCAGAACCTCATTAACTGCACTAATTGGGACTACAGCTTGTTTCTATTAATAAAAGTTCTGATTAAAATGCAAAAGGTAAAGACTATTTTCACAAATTTTAAACTACAAATGATCAAGTTGTAAAACTCACAATAATTTAAAAGATGTATAATAGGTAATAAGTATTGCGGCTTTAGATTTACAGTCTATCTTTTGTAATTATTTTTAGTTAAAAATAAATACATTGTGTTGACTACAATTTGTAAATATTAAACATGTATTATCACTGTTTCTCCCAATTTACTTTTAACTTTGAGTTTGTTAGCAATAATATATATTTAATTTGACTAATTTTATTTTCCTCCATTTTGTGAAAATGTTGCTAGGATTACCCAAAATTTCAGACAGCCAGTGTTTCACTGTATATACATCTAATTTCAAATTAAATTTATACAATAAAATATTGCTGTAGTTTAAGAGAAAAAATAGTAAATAAATATGTGATACAGAAAAATAAAATAAGAAAAATTCACTAGCATGCAAAACATTTATTGGTAATTTTTAAATTATAACCATTAAATTAGATTTTAAATTTATCAGGCGGTAGTTCAGAAGCTCCAAAAAGGAGTACCTACAATGGTCAGCGGTGTATTCAAGTAGGCCTGGGTCTTCGAGCAGAAGGAAACAATTAATTCCTTCATCAGTATTTAGTGAGAGCACAAATATGAGAAAGATAGCAGGAGTATGAAACATTAAGGACTGTGACTTCACAATCGGCAAGCAACTCACCCTCTGAAATGACATACTCGCCAGCACAGTGACCTAAAAGTAGATCATACCCCTTTTGTGTGTGTTTGTTTCAACGTGGTTTAAAATAATCCCTTAGAATAAATAACCCCCTGACAGGAGTTGAGTTTAGAACTTGAGTTGTGCATTTTGGCAGAAACTTGAGCATGTTTCTGTTTTGGTGATGTGTTTTTCCAGTCAGAGCAACTTATCAGAAATATTAGTTAAGACTATAAATTATTTAGAAAAATATTTTTAAAGTTAAAATTATGTTAGCTCAGGCATGGGAATGACATTTTTGAGGAGCATGTTAGCTGTCGTGAGGAGAAACAGGATTAATAATTAAGTTTTAAGGGTGAAAGTTGGGGTACAAGGAGTACATCAGATAGTAGAGGAAGCAAGGCTGAGATGGTATGTTCATGTAATGAGGATGGAAAAGAAGGGAATACCCAAGAGAATAATAGAGATGCTAGTAAAAATAGGTGACCTGGCGGTCTAGGGGTAAGGTGTCAGACTTCTGTGCTGGCGGCCGGGGTTCAATCCTCGGTCCCAGCAATGATTTATCTGATTACCAAACCCTTCCTTCCTCTCTGACAAGACATCTTGTGAATGTGGGGAATGCCAGGCCTCCACCGTGGTTCGGATCCCACGTTAAACTGTAGGTCCTCCATTTCATCTCACAATCACCCTACCATTACACATTAGCGTAAGTGCGTATAACCCGAACGGGTAGTAAGACGCGGTGCTAATAATAATAATAATAATAATAATAATAATAGTAAAAATACCAGAAGGGAGACGAAATATATGGGAGGATCAAATAGGAGCAAGTGTGCGAGTTAGAGGAGAAGAATACTGGAAGGAAAGAGAAAGATGGAGGCATTTCACTAAACCAACTCTGCCAAAGGTTGAAAACATTTGTTGATTATGATACCTAAGATAAAATGATCAGTTGATAAAGGGTTAAACATAGGTAAGCAAAATATATGTTAAGGCTTCTCACTATTGTTGCAATGCTTTTAGTTTGTGCAAGACAGGTGTTGCACTCATTTCCAAGACTAAAGGTGGACAAAACTTGAATACATCGCTGATAATGGAAGAGTATATAAACTATGGTGCATTATAGCCTAGAAAATTATTCAGGAGCAAAAAAAACTTGGCCGCATTCAATGTGAGAGCTCTTACCTATGTGACCGTAGCCACAGCAACGTATAGTATGGCTCGGCAAACGTTTGGTTAGCTCTGGAATGATCGAGTAGAAACTATCGTGGGGTAGTGATATATCATATTTGTAAAGATAACCTTCACTTAGCAGGGCCAATGCAATGCTTTCTCGAATATTCCACATTTGCTGGAAAGTAAAAATAACATAATAGTTAGTATATAAACTTATTCAGTTATTCTACAACACTTAATCAGGACATAACATATTGAATAATGAAACAGTTTGTAAAACAATTAGAGTTGATTAAAAACACCACATAAAGTGCCCAAATGAATGGTTATTATTACAAATGGAGTCTAAAGAAAAATACTTTAAAACATCTAAGATTTTTTTTTGGTGAGTGTTTTTTCAAATTATTTTCATGCCTTTGACTTATTCACTGTAGTAAATTTCAAAACACACTTGCACCAGCTTGCACTCATTAAAAAAAAAGGTTAGTCAGTATTCAAATTATGGAATGTGCGAGGGTAAAAAAAAGAAAAAAAGGCGAGGAAGAAAATTAAGAGTTAAAACAAAAATATTTCAGCAGTTTGTATGGTGTAAAAATACAACTTTTTGGGTGCAAATAAAACAATATTAATTCAGTAAATATGTGTAGTTTAAATTTCTTCAACAGTTCTTTAATATTTGTCAAGGGCATCACAGAATTTGAATAGGACTTTTAATCTTCATTAAAAAGTTCCTCATGTATTACCTGAACAGGTAATAAAGCGTGGTGATTAAAAAAAATGTATGTTAAAATGTTGATTTAATCATGATAAATTCAAATACTGAAAGCATGAGAGGATGGATTTAAGGGGGCTGCAATACCAACAAATAATACAACACAAGTTCATGACTACTTGACTGCTTTAATAATTTTGGTAGCGCAATCAACCGTCTTTACAGCAGGATTGTTCAACTATTCACACACCGCAGCATTTCAAAAAACAATTAAATAAGCCATGGTAGGTAAAATAAAATAGAATGGATAAGAAATTGAATATAAGAAACAATATTACCTATAAATTGATGTCGATTTTTATTAAGTAATTAAGGTCACATTTCGATCAATTAAATTCACTTATGTACGAAGCACTTTGTAAGGATTCAAGATCCCTTTAGGATCCATCAATTTCTTAAGGTCCTTCATAAGGTTCAGTGAGTTCCGAGACTTGGAGTAGTGAACGAATTTAGTCTTGAGGAATCCGATACCATGCTCCGCACTAATACTACCTCGAAATTTTGATGTCCATTCAAAAACAAATGGTTCAATGGATTCGAGGATTTCATGGTCATATTCTTTGGATGTGACATTTAAATGGAGGTTGCCGTCTCCTGCAAGTTCAAAAAATAAACATTGTAACCCTAAAGTTTACTTTAACACACGCAATTGTATTATATTCGGAAGACGGTACAGTAAATGTGGATGGAAACATATAAAAGGAACAAACAAAATATGGCTTTTGGAATGAAAAGAAGAACATAGTTCACACTTCACAATGTTTCCATTGCTGCCATTGTGAAGTGTGAACTGTGTTCTTTTCATTGCGAAAGCCATATGGTAATTGTTCCTTTTATATGTTTCTATCCACCTTTCCTGTACCTTCTTCCAAATATAATACAATTAGCCGATAGATTGAAAAGAAGTTTTCCTTATAGAGATATATTAACACAAGTATGTTATATAAGAAGATGACTATGTTCTCTAAGACTTTTTTTATCAGCTAGAAAAATAATTATTACTATTGTAAAAAAAATCCAATAATTTTTGTAGATGGTAAGGTTAATAAAATATAGGATGGCAATTAAAAATAATATTAGCATAAATGAAAATAGTTTAAAGATTTTAAAGTAATAATTACAAATGTGAACATTCCTACCTAAGTGACCAAAACCACAACACCGCTTAGCGTGCTTTGGCAAACGTGATAATAGCTCAGGAATGATTGAGTAGAAATTGGTGAGTGGTAGTGATATGTCGTATTTGTAAATATAGCCATCGAGTCGTAAGCCTGACGAAATACCTTCTCGAAGGTTCCACATGTGCTTGAAAACAGAAATAATGTTTCATCATTTACTTCCCAAAACAAACAGTTATATTTTTAGATTAGTGGTAAAAGGTCAAAAATATATTTATTTATTTCTGTATCATTAGAAACACACTGGAATATCTTAAAATGTAATCAATAATTAATGTGTCTAGTAAAATTGTGTGAACAAGAAGAGGGAAAAGAGGACGTAAAAGAGAAGTAAGGATGTAAAAATGAAAGGATGTTTATTGGCTTTCTCAAGGTCATTTTGAAAGAGAAGAAGGAATAATCAAAAGGTAAGATTACTTGTGTCTAACACGGCCTAGCAAATATATTATTCCAGGTTGGCTTTCTCACCTCACACTTAAAGATGGCACTGTTCTCACAGTGCTTTCATTTATATATTTGAAATAATAGTAATAATGGGTAGTTAGTTAATAAAATTAAAATCTTACCGTTGGATTGAAAGAAGTTACAAACTCCAGACATGTAGTCAACGTCCTTCGCAAGTAAAAATTGTAGATATTAATGCTCGACAGAAACCAGAAATTCGCATCACTCAATTATGGTGCAAAATCTCACTCCATTTCGGCAGGAAAAAAAAAGATAAGACAATTTTGTCAAAATTCTTGTCAGTTCGGTTGTGGTTTCATCAATAATTTTGCAAATTTTTAAACAGAGCATAGGAAGCCAACTTAAAAAAAAGTTGATAATGTAATCATACTTTTATACCAAATACATTATTTTGTGTTTTTACAGAAAACCATAAAATTTGTTTTATAAACAATTATTTCGCAAAATTTCTTGGTCAGAAAATGGTATATTTCTTACTAAATGCGAGTATTTGTAAGTAGTCTGCTAGATTTGAGGGTCAAATAATGTGTTTCACAATTTTGTTAATCACAAGAATCATGTGAATCTATCTTCCCATTATATAAAACTAATCAATATTGATCATACCTATACTGGCACTACTGTGTATGTTACTGTGTAGATCAAGAAACATGAAAACTAAAGCTCAAGATTTACTTTCATTCTAAATAATAATAATAATAATTCTCAACACATAGGATTATTTAGATATTTGCCATAATGGCCTTATTGTGTTGTCAGGCTTATAAAAACCTAATAATAATATTAAACATTTAAAAACCTTTTCTGCAAAAATCAATCTTGGAATATAGCTGTATTTAGAATTTAATAATTTATTTCCTCTATGAAATCCATAACTAGGGTTATTTAAGTGTATTGATTGGAAGTAGAGGTTTCAAACTATCTGGTTTAAATCCTGGTAAAACATAGTAATTCTTATAAACAGAGTGACGCAGATTTTGATGTGATGGCGCCGACTTTAATAAGCCTTTCTTTCCTTCTTCCACTGCTTTGCTAAGCTTACCAGTTTAGGATTATTAAAATTTTGAACAAACTTTTGTAGTTTTTAGTACTTTACAAGATAGCAAGTATTTGTGCCTTCTTATTTTTTTTATTTTTTTTTAGGATGAGCTGGGAGGCAAGGGGGGTAAGTAGGGTACACAACTGGTGAAGTATTGAAATTATTATAACTAGAGACCGGATTTTGCCTATTTGCTTTTTCTTTTCCTTGATCGTAGAACATAGGCATTTAATACATTTTATGCATTTAATGTTATTACGAGTACAATATGTTAGTTTTACTGAGCCTATAATTGCCTATCCTGTTGGTGTTTGCCTATTTCATGAATAAGTGCCTTAATGCGCCTATTTTGGTATTGATCTTTTTCAAATGGTATGGATTTTCTGATGAAAGGGAGAATCTAATTTCTTGGAAAATTTAAGTTGTGGCATACTTGTTTGGAGTAAGTTTGAAAATAGATACTTGTTTAATAGCTTCCAATGTGCAGGAATTGGGTGGAGGACAGTAGGAGCAGTGGCAGACATCTTGGGAGGAAACGGCATGCTATCACAGAAGAAAATTTCAACTTCTTTCTTTCAACGGCAAATTTGAAATGTTGTCCCTTGAAATCGTGTAAAGCAAAACTCAGCTTTTCAAATCATAAAAAAAAATCTTTCTATTTGAAAATATAGTCCATTTTACCACTGAAAATTTAGAAAATTGTCCAGGGATTAACAGTAAATGACCCGCTTCAATAGTCAAATGGTCCAAGGCATCACACTTGCAGTAGACCTGACTGCCGTTGAGGGGGAGATAAAGATTTAAATCGAGTAGTGAGACATGATATTTAAAAAAAATAGCTTAGTGTGAATTAGTTGTAGGTAATAAAATCCAAGAGTAGGTAGCTAAATCAATTTTACATGACTTATTATGTGCTTTTTTTTTGTCTTAAATGCCTATTATTGTGCCTAGATCCCATATTTTTAATGCCTATTTCCCTACCTATTTTAAACATTTTTGGTGCCTAAGAATCTAGTCCCTAATTATAACGTATGTTAGAGCAATATCAATAGGTTTTAAAGAAAATATGCTTTATAATAATGGAAATTGATTAAAATACACAAAATATAAAAATAAATAAGTACAAATAGTTGAGAAAGCTCACCAAGGGAAAGAGGAAAAATGTGAGAAGAATCCAATGCACAAAACTGACAACTTCCTTTCTTCTGATTTTTACAGTAGAAGTCATTGTATTTTTGTGTATAAATTTGTGTTTAAATGTTTGTGTGACTACTACTATAGAAGATGAAAGAAAGAAATAAAGAAGATGTCACATTTGAGTATTGAATTATTTTGACATTTTTCCTTATTCCCTAGGTGGGCTTTCTCCGTTAAATTTGCACTTATTAGTTTATTTTTATTTAAGACAAATGAAGAAATCCTAAGAAGAATGCGTGAGAATAGATCCATTTTGGATGTGATTCTTCAGCGCAAAGCAAACTGGACCGGACACACCCTTAGGAGGAACTGTCTACTGCATGACATCATAGAAGGAAAGGTTGAAGGAAAGAGGAGCTTAGGAAGAAGGAGAATTTAAATATTGGATGACTTGAAGGATAGAAGAAAATTCTGGGAGCTGAAGGAGGAGGCAGAGAACAGGGCTCATTGGCGGTCTAAGTTCACTGACAAAAGGAATGGACCTGTCGTAATACAAAATACCTAATAATAATAATAATAATAATAATAATAACTTATATCAATTTGTATTATAAAATAATTTAGCCACCGGGTCTCCTAATTGTTAAACAAAGAAAACATATTCAAGTTTCCCTGGATTTTGGCATTGTTAATGTGCAACTATGGATCAAAAAATGTATTTCTTACTCCAGTTAGATGGACAATAAGCTAATATGTATAATTTCTATCTAATTAAATTACCTGTGGCAGTAAAGCATGAATACTAATGTTTGTTTGTGTAACATCATGTGTGCTACTATTAAAGAACCATAGATCCTGCACAGATGTATGCTGCACTCCTGAATTTTCAATGCCTAAACACATTCAATGATTTGCCATAGGTCCATATTTAATTAGAGAATTCAAATGGATAAAAAAATTTTTACTGTGTTAAGCCATGCTAAAGTATGATTTTTTTAAGTAGTATCAATATTGATTGTAACTGTAATAGATGCAGTTTTAATAAAACATATGCCCCATAATACTTACAGAGGTAACATAATTTGTACATGCAATATCACTCTCGCAATGGACTTAAATTGTCTCTGACAAGGTGATCGGAGTTTGAACCCAAGCCAGATGCAGTGAGAGTAATTTTTCCTAAACGGTTTTCCATTTCCCCTCCATGCAAATGCAGGTACACTTCCTCTAACCTTTATCGCTAGCTCATTAGAGTAATTAGTACATAACCTAAACAGGTAACAGGTGGTGCTAAAAAAAAACTGCTGAAATCACTCTAAGCTGGTGTGATACTGATATACTCGTTTTAAATTTCAATAAAACCAGTCATAATTGAGTATAGGAAGTTACTTGAATCTAAGAATAATATTTATTTAGTTGTGGTGAATCAAACCCGGAACTTTGAGCTTAGCAAGGTAATTCCCTACCACTGAACTATTATCCTGGTTAATTGTGTACTCAGGACCTTCTTCTTAACAATTTAAGAGCATTTTCCACCCCCACGGAAACTTAACTTAGGTAAGTAATACAGCAGATGCCACATCATAGTTTTTTGTATTCCACTTTAAAAAAACAATGGAACCGGACTAGTGAAACGATCTTAGAGTATTTTCAAAAATACTACAAAATAGGTAAATAATTATTTTAGAATGAAAGATACCAAAAAAGTGATCCCAAATTTGGTGTTGTCCAGTATGAATAGAAGAGAACGAAACTTTTTTTAAATTTTCTGGTTATGAGCGTTGTGGTATGATTAATTTTTGGGATAATTGGCTGTAAGATGAGCTCGTAGATCTTAATTTTATGTGAACGTGTGAGCGTAGAGGACGATCCTTAACCCCAGCACAGCGTGACTCAATAGTTGACAATATTCTGCAAACTTTTTTTGGATGTAAATTTTCAAGGCATTGTGCACTACACTTTTTTTTTTGCTCAAATACTTTTAGCATTGTCTCAATAGCAACAGCTTGAAATCAATTATTGCCCTCCACTAAACAAAATGTTCTGGGTTAAATTAAGAATAGCAAATTAATTGAAAATGGTGAAACAAACAAGTGGAAAAGAATAAAAGGATAATAACTTAGTGAAAGAATAATCAAAAAGGTAATAGTAAAAAAGAAAATGAAAGAAAGCCACAGGTCATACAAAAAAAAATAGCAAAAGAGTGAAAAATAGAATTAACAAAATAAAGTGAGTGAAAAATAGTGTGTAAAACAAAGAAAGGAATATATCTACAGTGTAAATACATACACACACACACACACACACATTATGCTTGATTATACAAACCTGTTTTATATTCCAAAAAAACAAAATTCAAGTATTATATTACAAATTTTGAAGCAGTTTCAATATATTTCTTATTGTACATTTTGAGCAAAGTTTTTGTAGAGAGCTATAAGAACAATAGCTCTTTAAGGAAAACATTTTTAATACCGATAATTTTTTAAGGAGTTTTTTATAAAACAAATAACAGTGTTTATTTGCTTTTTGGGGAAAAATTCGTTTTAAGTGTAGTTTATTGAGTAATGATTTTTGAAAATGTTACAAACTATAAAAGAAGTTACGAGAAAGTACGTACAAATGGGTAGTACCATTTATTTTGCCAAGGTTGAAGAAAGTAAATACAGAAAGAAATATGTTAAGTTGCACGGCTATATAACTTTAGGTACCGGTATTAAATATAATTTACATAAACTATATTGGAACATTATTAACATATTTTACCCTAAAAAGATAACTTAAGTTACTATCACAACTTGTAATTTAATTATTTTAAATTCTTGTCATGTACAAATTTATTTTCGATGCTCATAATCAGCAAAAAATGACCAAAGTCAAACATAAAAGTGTATTTTGACTTAAAATATTTTTATTGGTAACGCTTCTTAGTTTTCAAATTCTAAAATATACTTTCAAATCAAAGTCGATGCTGATGAAGACTCGAAGCAAAGTCGAAGTTTCTTTGCACACCTCAATCAGCATTAGATAAGACTTATATTCAGGAAAATAACTCTTGTAAAACAGTAAATAGGTTTATTAATTTACAATAAAAATTCTATTTTTATTTACCTTTATCCTCGAGGGTTCGGTGGCAACTGTTCCATCCTGTACGATGCCATCCGCCATGGATTTTTCGAGGAACTGAGTCAATTTTTCCTCATCATGTTTACCGTTGCTGCCTGCCGTCTCAATCAACATGTAGAAAGGGAAGTCACTGATTGGATTCCTCAGTTTAAGGTTGCTAGTACACACATCCAAAGACTGGGCGTCCATCATTTCACATGATGACAGTATTTCCCCCAGACCCGCCCGGGCATCCTTGTATGTTCGCAGTACATCATCAAATGAGTTCAGTCCTGTTGAAATTTAAAAAAAAATAATTTTGGATGGGTCCTTTGAATATTTTAATCCTCAATTACAACAAATTCCAGAGTTTAAGGAAACATATTCGAGGTTTTTTAAATGGAATTATTTTAAAAGGTATTATTTTGGATGGGATCCTCAAATCCTTAAACCTATGAAACCTTAGGGATATTCGAGAAGCAAACAAATAAAATATTTTAAATATTCAGAATTTTGAGTTGCTTTAGATATCTAATTTGCTATTTCTATTTTCTATAGAAATTCAGGAATTAGTGTGAACATTAAAAATCATCGCTCTTATAAAATCAGATTTTCACAGTTATTTGAAAATTGGGTACTCATGTTGCCACAAAGGCAGAAAAAAAAAATATTACAATTATATTTATATACTTAGTCCCTTGAGTTAATAATGTAAAGAGAAATCATACAGGTGACCTGGTGGTCTAGAGGTAAGGTGTCGGACTTCTGTGCGGGGGGTCCGGGGGTTCAATCCTCAGTCCCGGCACAGATTTATCTGATTACTAAACCCTTCCTTCACCTCTGACAAGACATCTTGTTAATGTGGGGAATGCCAGGCCCCCAACGTGGTTCGGATCCCACGTTAAACTGTAGGTCCTCCATTTCATCTCACAATCACCCTAACATTACACATTAGCGTAAATGTGTATAACCCGAACGGGTAGTAAGACGCAGAGCTAGTAATAATAATAATAATAATAATAATAATAATAATAATTAAAGTTATTGCTTTAATATTACCTAAAAAGGCGGTGTTGATTGACTTGGGATTAGGAGGACAATGGATAGCCACTTTGGTCACTAACCCCAGTGTACCCTCTGAGCCAATAAACAAGTGCTTAAGGTGGTAGCCCGTGTTGTCTTTCTTTAAACAGCTCAAACAGTCGATCACTTCTCCATCTGCTTTCACCTAGGGGAGAGAGAAAACGGCACAGTTAAGTCCAATCTGCTTCAACCGGGCAAAGCTAGATATGCACTGGTTAGAACTCTCGACTTGACGTGGAAGAGACCACTCGAACCTTGTCCTGGTGCATTAGAGTGGTTTCTCATAGGGGTGTGTGCATACTCAAAAATTATAATTCAACTCGAGTTTTAGAACTTGTTCAAACTTGAAAACTTAACTCTAAAGATCTAAGAACACAAATTTTTTTTCTATCCCAAAAATTGTTGAGCATGAATAATTTATTCTATTTTTCTATTTTCGTTATTAAATGTAGAGTATTTAAGAATTTGAATTTGTGTGGTTGTAACAATACCATAAAATCTCTACTATAGAAAGCACATGTGTAGGCCTATACCTAATGCATATGCTGGATTTAGCCCTAAAGTTTCTGGGAAAATCGAAATTTGTATAATATTTGTACCCATAAATTTTCAAGAATTCATTCTAAATTGTATAAAACGTTTGTTAGCAAAACTTACTTTTAGCTCAAAACTAAAATGCATATGGTAACGAATGTGGGGAATGCCAGGCCTCCACCGTGGTTCGGATTCCACGTTAAACTGTAGGTCCTCCATTTCATCTCACAATCACCCTAACCATTACACACTAGCGTAAGTGTGTATAGCCCGAACGGGTAGTGAGACGCAGTGCTAATAATAATAATAATAATAATAATAACATATGGTAACATATAAATATAACAATGTCAACCACTTGTCTAAAACAGATATTGAACTGTAAGTTGTGAGGATTTAAGGGGTGCTAAGCCACTCGGGAAAACATAAATGATATTTTAAAATCAATCACTAAAATTCATTTATGAATTAAGGCTTCTGAATTATTTTTTTTAAATTAATGTTATTATTTATTGGAAATATATATATTTTTTAGTTCATTATTCAAAATATAAATAAGAAACGTTGTTAGCGACACTATATGGAAAAGGTTAAAAAAAACAAGACCATAGTGCCTATGAGTAACTATGAGCTAGTTTTTTATTACCTCTTTGCAAATTATTATTTTTGTGAATATATACTTATATAAATTGTGTATGGCCAAATGGGTAGTAAGACGCAGTGGTAAAAAGAGTATTATGTTAACAATTTATGCACCAAGTTGACCTTTTAAGGGTCTACAAATCCTATGTAACGTACAGTACCCCTTTCCTTTAAGTTTCTCTTAATGGTTGCTACTCACCAAATGTGAAAGCCTATATCTTTTCTTCAAATCTGGAATAGTATTTAGTCATTGGTTTGAGTTAATATTCAAAACAACAGTCCGAGCTTAATTAGATAGCCATTAATTTAATGAACAAAAATATGTTTTACTCTATGAATATAATATTGCCCTGGTCCATTATTATATTCTATGCAGGTATTTCAATCAAAAACTATCGCAAGCTTATAAAAGTTGAGTCAATTTAACCGTATTTTTACTTTCAACATATGTGATTTATTGACTTTAAAATTTTAATTCAAACTTATATGAACTCAAAAAAATAAAAAAGACACAATATTGAACACTTATTAATTATATTCTGAAAATTTAAAAATGACACCTGGACACGGGAATCAAACCCGGGACTTTTGACTTAGTACGCCAATGCTATAACCACTGAGCTATCCAGGATTCGTCCTGTGCCCAGGGTCATTCTTCACTCATATTTTAAGGCAGAGTCTATGATGAACGTGCTGAAATTGTTGGCTGTAAATGTGTCTAATAGCTTGTGATATTAATAAAATCACTCATTTGTAGCCGACGATTTCAGCATGTCCATCATAGACTCTGCCTTAAAATATGAGTGAAGAATGACCCTGGGCACGGGACGATTTCTGGATAGCTCAGTGGTTATGGCATTGGCATACTAAGCCAAAGGTCCTGGGTTTGATTCACGTGTCCAGGTGTCATTTTTCAGAATATGATATCTAGATGGAGTAATCCTCACTAAAATGCATAAATAATAGCTTTGGCTATTTGATTCACTTATTAATTAGTTAATATCTTCATTGCATATTATCATCGTAGTATTCAAAATAAAATAAACCAAATAATCAGCATCTGTGAGCACCATGGTCACCAAAATAACTGATCACACCAGCTTTATTTTAAAGTTATTTAATGGGACTGCCAATGAAGGGGAGTTTGAGATTTGAATCTTGGTTGGGTGTACTGAGGGTAGCTTTTTATTTTCATTGCGAGAAAATACAGGTATATTTCCTCTAAATTCATGCTTTTACCAAGTCATTTACAAGGTTATGTTTTGGTAAACCAGGTAAATTCTTTAACCTTTAATCAAACTACTCACGGCTTCTATTCCCAAGACATTGCCTTGCAGACTGCCATAACGCAACAGTCGTAAACCGCCAGCGTTGGTAGACACGTTTCCACCAATATGACAAGATCCCTTGGCACCCAGGTCCAGCGGCATCATCAGTCCCCTGTCTTGCAAGTACGTCTCGAGGGTTTCTAAGATACAGCCAGCTTGGCAGACTAGAACTCCTAGAACCAAAACCTTTCTAGAAAACTGGCCTACAATATATTATTATGCTGCAAACAAAGACAGGTAAAATTTGACCACTCTAGTCCAGTACATATCGGCTGTGCCTGGGGCCTCTTGGTTAAATGTAGCTTTGAACCATCGTTTGTATAGGTAAAATTCTGATAATCCAAAACCCATAATCGGCAGTCTAAATTTCAAAATAGATTCAGATATAGCCTATACTTGAAAACATAATAATTCTCACCCGACAACTCATCCAGACTGATTATGTTGTTCATGAGAGCCGTGGACATGATGACCTCGTCAAACACCGGGACACTCCCCCCGACAAGCCCAGTGTTGCCACCTTGCGGGCACACTGCCAGGTTCTCAGAGTTGCAGAAACGCAGGATCTGAGACACCTCCTCTGTAGTCTTAGGTTTCAACACTATCTTACTGGAACCTTCAAGAGAAAAATAAAGGTCATAAACATAAAGAAAAAATATGGAAAAAAGCAACGCTATACAGTTTATATATATGAACTAAGAAAATCTTGGGGATGAATGATCATAACAATAGTGTGATTTTGGTAGGAAGAACAGCAGTAAAAGTTAGTTATTAAATTATTAAAACCATTTTAAAATATTATTATTATTATTATTATTATTATTATTATTATTATTATTATTATTAGCACTGCGTCTTACTAACCGTTCGGGTTATACGCACTTACGCTAATGTGTAATGGTAGGGTGATTGTGAGATGAAATGAAGGACCTACAGTTTAACGTGGAATCCGAACCACGGTGGAGGCCTGGCATTCCCCACATTCACAAGATGTCTTGTCAGAGGTGAAGGAAGGGTTTGGTAATCAGATAAATCTGTGCCGGGACCGAGGATTGAACCCCGGCCGCCAGCACAGAAGTCTGACACCTTACCCCTAGACCGCCAGGTCACCNAATGGTAGGGTGATTGTGAGATGAAATGAAGGACCTACAGTTTAACGTGGAATCCGAACCACGGTGGAGGCCTGGCATTCCTCACATTCACAAGATGTCTTGTCAGAGGTGAAGGAAGGGTTTGGTAATCAGATAAATCTTTGCCGGGACCGAAGATTGAACCCCGGCCGCTAGCATAGAAGTCTGACACCTTACCCCTAGACCACCAGGTCACCCTTTAAAATATTCATACATCAAGATATGTTATCTGCATCTGTCACTTTTGATGGATATTATAAATACAAATATAATAACATAAATAATAGAGTAAAATACTTATCAGTGTTGGTAGCAAAGAAATATGTTTGAATTCTACACTGTTCTTCCAACCAAAATCAGAGTACACATAGATGAGCCGTAGCCAGGTCATATTCAAATAAAATGAAAAATGACAACTTGGTTTTATTTCCGTGTCCAGATGTCATTTTCAATAAATTCAAATTAAGAAAAAAAGTTTAAGGTCGATATTATATTAAAATCGTGTTTCAGATAACGATAAACCACCTCCAAGAGGCCCCGGTTCAAATCCGGATGAAATAAAAGTTTGGTCTTCAAAAGGTTTAAGAGCAGGCAAGATAATTGTGAGTGATTCAAATTTCCATAAAAGTGTGGAACCATGTACCAAGTGACTGTAAAAACAATCAATTAAAATGTGTCAAATAATGTGCATTAATCATGTGTTAGATAAATATTATATAATCGTAATAAAATAAAGCACAAATGAAAGTAAATAATGGAGTACTTGGTGTGTCCCATTTAAGAAGATAATTTGAGAGATGCCTCTCCCCCCTTTCACCCACATTACCGAGGCCCATGGGTGAATCTAACATAATGGGTGAAGTGAATAAAAACTAATAATTGTTTATACTAAGCTTTTTTAAAGTATTTCCTAGGTTTTATGTGAATAAAAGTTTTAGAATATACAACCCTTACTAAATTCTAAGGTACGGTAATCCGGACGTTTAGTATTTTCTAAGTTATGAAGGTGAATAAACATTAGTTTGTACTAGACAGGGTCAGAAAATTCTTAGTTTTGATTTAGTCTATGGTAGGGCATGATAGTTTTTTAGATCAGTTGCAGTCAAGGCGATACTCGTGCAAGTTCGATACAGAAAGACATACCTCCGACGTAGAGGAATAGGCAATTGTAAACAATTACTAAGGTTTGAAGATCAAAACATTGATTTTTTGACGTCTGAGTTTTTGCCTGAGCACAATATGGAGACACGAGGAGCACTGTCGCCCCCGACAGCAAATGGAAATAGTACTGCGTTTCTTCAGCGATCCAGGTAAAGTTTACTTTTGATCAGTATTCTAAAGTAGGCTTACTATTTAAATAACAAAAATATATTTTATCTTGTTAAAGATATAGTTTTGGGAAAATACTAGTAACTGGGCGACTAAAATGTTGCAACATATTTGGTTGTTATTTCAAGACACATAAATTTAAATTAATTTTATGAACTTGTATTACAGGTTTTCAGAGTGGAGTAGCTAACAATGAAGGCGCTCTTCGAAGTACCTTGACCAAAACTGTTAATTATGTAATGGATAGAATAATTGATAGAACCAACAAATGGATCAAATTTCCTTCAACCTTAGATGAAATGAACGAGGCCAGCCTTTTATGGCAGACTCAATTTCACATGTCTACAGTCAATGGAGCCTTAGACTGTACTCATATTGAAATTAAAAAGCCTACCATCTTCAAAGATGAGTATATCAACCGAAAAGGTTATCCTAGCATAAACGTACAAGTGACCTGCGATGCAGCTGAAAAAATTACAAGTTTCTCAGCAGAGTGGCCTGGCAGTGATCACGTGTCAGAATCTGGAGAAGGAGCCTTGTAAAACATGTTATATCACATTATGACGGTTCTTTTTGTTTATTGGGGAATTAGGGCTCTGTATTTACCCATGGCTTATAACTCCTTTTCACCAACCAGAAAATGAACACGATATGTATTTTAACTCGACTCAGTCAAGAGAAAAAGTGGTTGTTGAAAGAGTATTTGGAAAAGTCAAGAAACGCTTTCCAATCATAAGACAACGTACCAATGGTCATTGTTTCTTGTTCAGTGCTTCATAGCGTGTCCAAGCGCTTAAAATTTTTTGACGTCTGAGTTTTTGCCTGAGCACAATATGGAGACACGAGGAGCACTGTCGCCCCCGACAGCAAATGGAAATAGTACTGCGTTTCTTCAGCGATCCAGGTAAAGTTTACTTTTGATCAGTATTCTAAAGTAGGCTTACTATTTAAATAACAAAAATATATTTTATCTTGTTAAAGATATAGTTTTGGGAAAATACTAGTAACTGGGCGACTAAAATGTTGCAACATATTTGGTTGTTATTTCAAGACACATAAATTTAAATTAATTTTATGAACTTGTATTACAGGTTTTCAGAGTGGAGTAGCTAACAATGAAGGCGCTCTTCGAAGTACCTTGACCAAAACTGTTAATTATGTAATGGATAGAATAATTGATAGAACCAACAAATGGATCAAATTTCCTTCAACCTTAGATGAAATGAACGAGGCCAGCCTTTTATGGCAGACTCAATTTCACATGTCTACAGTCAATGGAGCCTTAGACTGTACTCATATTGAAATTAAAAAGCCTACCATCTTCAAAGATGAGTATATCAACCGAAAAGGTTATCCTAGCATAAACGTACAAGTGACCTGCGATGCAGCTGAAAAAATTACAAGTTTCTCAGCAGAGTGGCCTGGCAGTGATCACGTGTCAGAATCTGGAGAAGGAGCCTTGTAAAACATGTTATATCACATTATGACGGTTCTTTTTGTTTATTGGGGAATTAGGGCTCTGTATTTACCCATGGCTTATAACTCCTTTTCACCAACCAGAAAATGAACACGATATGTATTTTAACTCGACTCAGTCAAGAGAAAAAGTGGTTGTTGAAAGAGTATTTGGAAAAGTCAAGAAACGCTTTCCAATCATAAGACAACGTACCAATGGTCATTGTTTCTTGTTCAGTGCTTCATAGCGTGTCCAAGCGCTTAAACAATCAGTTGGATGATGATGAAGACCAAGAAGAACATTTAAACCATGAAGATATGTTAGACAACAGGAAAGTGCTGCCCCGTGACGAGACTTTAAATGCAATCAAATGTCACAACATATTGCTGTAAACAGAAATATGTGATGTTGAATCCTATTAACTGTAAAACAGTTGTGATTTGTTGAATAAATAATACATCTTTAATCCTTTGTTTTAAAAAATGAAAAATTAAAATTAATTTAAAATTAGAATATGTACACAAAGAAACACTCAAACTACCTACGCATACATACTCGTGTACAGATGCACGCGCACATACACACACACACTGTAACTTAAAAAAACATGTTTGTATTTTTTGTTTTATGTTTTTATTTTATTTTTATTTATTTTTAATTTAACAAAAGATTAAGAAATGGGTTTTGGTATATTTTATTTTACAATTTTCTTAACACCACATATCCCCATCAGTACTTATGGTTTCTTTTAAACCAACGTTAAACTCGTTAGTTACATCTGTATCTGTAACTATCTCAAGCGATTGTTGAAGTTGTTTCAACTGAAGCTTTTCTTTCTCAATTTGAATTTTGTCCAGTTGGAACTGCTGAAGAACTAGTCATTGCAATTCAGGGACAGACATATTTTTTGTTTCTTCACTTTCATAACAATCAAGTATTTGTTTTGTTTTCCTTATTTTGGCCCTGTGTTTGCCTTCAGCACTTGCACATTCACTCTAGCTGTTCGTTGTTCTCAGTTCAGGTTCTTGTTCGTTTGTCATATTCGCACTTATTTTGACACCTGCCAATAGGGCGCAAGGTACTTTACTAAATACAGGATTTACTTCCTTACTCATGAGATCCAACAAGTCTTTTTCCAAGTCTTTTAGTGTAATAATTTTGTTTCCTGTATCTTTTAGATCAGTTTTTTTCAATGCAGTTTTCATATTATTTAGTAGTTGTTTTACCTGTCCAACAGTGATTCACTTCCCCCATAGCATTACTAAACTCTTCAGTCATGACGGTATTTTTTGATTGCACCATAGATGGTATTTTAGATTTTTCTATGTCAATTGTATATTTGCTAACTACGCTTACAAGCAATGCCCTATCAAAATTATTGCTGATCTCGCCTTGGTCAATATCCAGCTCTTCTCCTGAAGATATGACGCCAATAATAGTGCTTACTTGACTACAACAACAGCCAGACTGATGACTGAACTCAACAGAGAGTGGGGTAAATTAATCGTGTGGAATATTTCCTGTTGGGACATGAACGCTACGTGCGTAAACTTAGAATTTAATAGGGGCTAGTTCGTACTATGTGGTTAGAATATACTAGACATGTCCGGACAGTCCTAGTTTAAACTACCTAACTTTATCCAATTCTTATTAGTATAAGCTAACTAGAATTTACTAGTTTTATTCACTTCACCCAATTAATGTATCTTTGTACTTGAATGTTGGTAATGAGCCATCTGAAAGTAGTTCTAAGCTTTGGTTTTCGACCTCTTCTAATTAAATTAAATTTATTTAGGGAAAAACACCTGATGACTAGAATAGAATAAAGGACATTTTTCTTAGTGCTTCAATGCTCTACCAATGAGCTATTAGAGAAACGTCCCATGTTCAGGGCCATTATTCACTCCTAGGTTATGGCAGAGTATGTGATGGATATGTGAATTCATCAGCTACTTGAACTACGATAAACCACAACCATCGGCTACTCAATCACTTAATATGCTGCTCGTACAAGAATCAATTGTACCAAAGATAATTTACATGTACTTTGTTGATCAAGGCCATCCAATGAGAGAAAGATCAAAGTATCAAACTAATTTGGTGTTGCTCAAAGCACCTGCGGTTCTACAAAAGAAAAACTACAGGTTGCTTAGATGTAAAAAATATATATATATATTTTAAGTATAGTAGCATGACCCTAGCCTTAATCTTCTACAATGGGGATTGGATTTAAATTGGATGGGTAGGGGGAGAATTTAGAATTCGGCCTCCTTAGAAAGACCCTATTTTGACTACTACCATACTTCACTTAACATAAAAATGTTTTTTATTTATTTTCTTATAATTTTAAATAATTGATATCTGTGAATGGGATACAAACCTGATAGTAAGATGTGGAGGGCTATGGTCTAGTAGGCTATCAACCACTTAAGAGTTTGATTCATTAATTAATAATAATATTTAGCACCGCGTCTTACTACTCGTTCGGGTTATACGCTTTAAGTACTAATTACTCTAATGGATTAGGAATTGAGGAAGGTTGAATAAGAGGAAGTGAACCCGTATTTGCGTGGAGGGAGAGTGGAAAACCATTTAGGAAAAACACCCCCAGTTCACCCAACTGAGATTCGAACCTCGATCTCCCCGTCCTCAGCAGTCGAGCTCAACACGACAAGCACGTTAGCCAACTACGCCATCGAGGTGGGTCGATTCGTTAATTAATTAATCAAAAAAGTTAAAATACCATAGATATTGGCCTGCATGCAGTATTTCCGATACTGACCTCTTACCATTTTCAACCAATCAACGTTGTATGTCTCCAACTCCTCAGCATCAGTCAGCACTCTGTCCTGACCAAGAATGCTCTTGAAGAACTGCACATGGTTGCTGTCGAGAAGTGCAAAGTTGTGTCGTTTCACATCTGGATATCTATCGGCAGTTAGTTCTACACTACTACTTAGACTCATGTTTCGTAAAGGCCTCAACTGCTCGGCCCTCATGGTTAGCAAGCCACGCTTCACACAAAAACTTGTGCCATTGCTTAAAGCTTGGCGCAACATTTTAATGAGTCAAGTCTAATGGGAAAAAAAAAGTGTAGATAAATTATAACATTAAATCTAGCGACCCAAGACTCATTTATAAAATAAGTCAGAAAACTGTTTCAAATTTCAAACCCTTTTAGCAGATACAGATGACAGATGTAAATAACTAATTAACAGTTTTCAGGACATTTGTATCTAATTTTGCAAAAAATATTTAACACCACGTCTCAATAAATGTTTGGGCTTTACACATAAATACTATATGTGTTTGAGATAAGAAGAATTTAATTTTTAGAAAGTCTACCCACATTTTCATGGTGGGAGAATGGAAAACCATCAAGGAAAAAACCCGCTCAGAACACACAACCGAGATTATAATCTTGATATTCCCGTGATCCGGTTGTTCAGGCTATTGTAAAAGTAAAGCCTTAGATCATTAGGCCAACGAATAGGGTTTCTACGTAGTTATTGCTGTGGTGAATAACATACTTTCTGTAAAATCTTTTGCTGGCATAAAACGATTGATATCTGGCACACTGTAACATGAACATCAGCACAAACCCCAAAAGGAAACTTACAAGTATTACTAAGTATAGTAAGAGATTCATATCCATTGCCAAAATTTCAATTTTTTATATATACAGTGGAGCGTCGTTAATCCGGATTGATCGGGACCGGGACCCATCCAGATTACTGAACTGTCCAGATTTTCAAATGTGCTGTCAATAACTGTAAACATACATAATGTATTGACTAGAGGATACATGACGCTCGGGAGTCTACTGTATTGCAAAATACAGTACACAAAATATTTTAATAAAGTATATTGAATAAGAACATGTACAATATGTAATTTAGATTAGTAACTCTACAATACTTTTTAGAAAAAAAAACACAAGAATCTACAGTAATTAATAGAAACTTACTGGGTAAAAAAGTCCTTAATTGTTTTTTGTACAAGACTTGACATACGTTTCTTTGCAGCCATGTATCTCAGTCTTTTAAGAAGTACGAGTTGTGTCGCCGTCCCCTCAGGTTGCCTCTCTAACCAGTTCATAGCTGTCTGGAATGCTTCATAGGCGTCTGAGTGTGAAGGACAGGCAGCTTCTTCAGCATCCATTTCTTCATCGTCGTCACTCTCTCTTACATTGCTTCCATTATCATTGTCCTCAATTACCTGATGAGCTATTTCATCATCATTCAAATGCTGATAACCAGGGTCATTGCCATCACTTTCAAACCACTCCCTTGCGTCAAGTTCATCGCACTGTTCAAATCCAGGCAATGTCTGGAATAGAGCCACAACTTCGGCGTCAGTAGGAGTGTTGGCGTCCAATGGAGTTTGAGAGTTTGCCTCATCTTGTCCTTGATTTGGGGTTTCGGGGATTGGCCACAATTTTTTCCAGGCATTTTTTAAGTTGTCGTCAGTGAGAGATCATCAGGCATCTGCTACCATGTAAATGGCGTCCTTTAGGCTGAGGTTTTTCACAAACTACAGCACACTTTCTTCGTCTCTTTCAGCTAGCAAGAGCCGACGAAGCATCTGTTTTCTATAAATTCTTTTCATTTTTTCTATGACCCCCTGGTCCATCAGTTGTAGTATGGAGGTTACATTTGGAGGCAGGAACATGACTTGAATATTATTGTCTATTTTGTTCAAGACATCAAGGCCGGGGTGAGTTGGGGCATTGTCAATGATGAGAACCACCTTGCCTTATTTTTTGTTTTGTTTCCTATGTTATTTAACACTGGGAATGAAAATATCTTTGTACCACTCGATAAAAATTTCTGCATCTATCCATTGGTTTTTTGTGACCTGTAAATTACAGGTAAGGTTTTAATGTTCTTAAAGCATTGTGTCTTTTTACTTTTTCCTATAACCAACAGATCCAAAGCGTGAGAATCACTTGCGTTAGCACAAATCATTGCTGTCACTCTTTCCTTTGCGACCTTAAAGCCAGGAGTGGATTTCTCTTTACGAGAAGCCAATGACTTCCGGCGTAGAGAACACCAATTTAGCCCAGTTTCATCAGCGTTGTAAACATAATCTATTGTGTAGTCCCCCTCAATTGTCATGCTAACAAATTTTTCCCTAAAATCATTGCGGCAGCATTATCAGCAGATAATATTTAGCCTTGGACATCCAGTTCTCTAATCCCATGCCTCATTTTAAAATTCTTCAGCCAACCCGAACTAGCTTTGAAATCTGTAGGCCCGCCAAGTTTCTCATTCATCTGGATCGCCTTTTCACAAACGAGTGGACCAGAAATAGGCTCACCTAAACTTCTCCTCTGCGTAAACCAAATGTACATAGCGTCTTCCAATGCACTGTTTTTTTGTTTGTTTTTTTTTGCCATTCTTGTGGTTTTTCTTTTCTGTGAACCTTCTTCAGAATCTAGTTTTGAAGCAAAACGTTGCAAACTGTCTTTCTTTGCTTTAATGTCACTAATGGTTTAAGTTCCCACACCATATATTTTAGCGAGAGATGCACCACTTTCCCCTTTAGACAGTCTTCGTAGAATTTCTAACTTATCCTCTATATATAAAAATGTATGTTTCCTTTTATTTGATAATGATGACATGATTAACAAAGTAAAAATATGTACCGTTTTAACTCGCACACTAAAACGTCACAAGGCAACTATACCACAGCTGTAAAGTTTGTAAATGATAGCACAGAACTGAGCCGAGCACGTGACCAAGGAGAGGTGACTGGCTAAGTCGTTGAACTCTCAAGGACACCTTCCACTACCTCCCCTACCTGCTCTCACCACCAATCCGGATTTGCGACGCTCCGGATTTTTGACGTCCGGATTTCCAACGCTCTACTGTATATATATTTAACCTTGAAATCCACAAATTTTGGAAATTTTCCAATTTTTGAACTATAAATCGGTTGTAGGGGGCTTAAAATCCAGGTTTTATTTTAATATGGCTGGAAGCCCTTACAGTCATAGCTTTTGCAAAAAAAATAATTTCCTCCTGTGGTTTCATTCAAGCTCTTTTGATTTTACAGACCTTTAAAATTGGCCAAATAGCTCATTATAACGGCTAAATTTAAGTCCATTCAAGTCCAAGTTATAAAAGTTTTATCTCACATGTATATACATTTTTGAAAGGCCAAGATTTCTAGTTTATGGCAGTGAAAATCAGAACTTATTATCTTTAATAGAAACTACAGTGTAACAGCCTTTTTTTATATAACCTTTGCAAACGCTCATTTGTGCTTGCCCCGGTGAAGAAAAATGGGTGTAAATCCAAGATGGTGGGAGATAAAAAAATCAAAATATTTTTGATCCGGTCTGTAGCAAAGCCACCTATGGTGAAGAAATAAAAAAATTAACTAGATGGTCAAGCCTACCGACATTAGATTAACTTTCACTTAGGCCTATTAATATACTATTTACATTCGGTAGCTGTCCCTTTTGACAGATAGTAGGCTTATCAATTCTACTAAAATAATAATAGCCTAATATAAATACAGGGAATAGCACATAAATATCATCAAGTCAGAGACACTTTTTCTATGTAATATTAACAGTATATCGTGCCCACGAGGGGGGAGGGGGCTCTAGCTCCCCCTACCATAGTTTGGGGATGCTCTGAGGCAGATCCAAAGATAAAATAAAATGGGGGTATGGGGGGTATGACCTATTAAACATTGTGAGCAAAAAAAAAAAAATCAAGTGCCACACATTCTTGTGCAAAAATTCTTCCAAGTATATATCATGGTTAAAAAAAAAATTACCTCCGGCGGTTGGAGGGACCTTCCCCAAACCTCGGCAAAAAATGCATTTTTAAATATATTGCTCTGAAATAGGCCTAGCGTATTTGCAAACTCACAAACATGCCATCACATCACATTCCTTTTCATTAAAGATATTTACAAAAATATTAAATAGATTACTAACTATATTACCCATTCCAACTTAATCCCAAATTTTATTTGGTGAAGGATAGAAGTTTAAGTTAAGTTAGTTTGGAAGTTTTCCTTGTAAACATATAATTATAGTGCACTTACAACCAAATTGTGAACTGAAATATTTATGACGGTATTAAAATAAATTACCTTGTAAGGTTCCCAGTTGTGATTGATTCAAAATGTTTTCAAATAGGATACCTAATAAGATAATAAATTTTAATTTGCAAGAGTTGTGTTTGTTACAATTAAAAGTAAAATGTGATGGTTGTCAACAGTTTTACCATCTTTATAAATAGGCCTTTGAGAAATAGTCGCAATATGATCCCAAGGTTATTTTGTCATGTTGGTTAGTACATTTTTAATGTTACATATATAAAATATTTTCACACAATCTTAGTAACCATTAGTTTTATTCAAATCTCTGTCTTATTTTTGTTTTTAGTAATGAAATAGTAGGTCTATTTGTTAAAATACAACAAAGAAAATGTATCTCAAACTTGATGAAGTTTGCACCCTATTTCTTAAATTAATTTTATCAATGTTAACATAAAATAAAAAGTTAATATCTTCTAAATATATTATCAGACTGTATCACAAATACAATAGAATAGAATATACTGGTAGGAGAAATCTCTTAAGGAAAAGTGTCAAAGAACTCGACTCTGATTGAAGAATTTAATACAATTACATCTCTATACTACTGTATTATTAAACGATTAATACACATCCCATTGTCACTTTTCAATGCATATGATTAACTATGAAGAGCAACTTCAAATTTAGTTGTCCCCGATTTGATTAATATTATTTGGTATGTGGAGGTTTATTATGTATCCGACACCTTAGCTTAGTCGATAGTGTGTCTGTCTACTGAGCTAAGGGTCCCGAGTTTGATTCCCAACATAGGTGAAAAATTTATCAATGATGAAATGTGGGTTAACACTTTCAAAGGGATAACTTAACAGGCGGTGACTGGATGTTGTGCCTGTCCTAGTCTTAAGTTAGGTTATAACACATATGAAGCTACGACAGGCCTAATAAGCCGGTAGTGGAAAATATATGACTTGAAAAAAACTGACCCAGGCCATGGGCTGTGAACAGTAATGAATGTAGAGTAAAGGTTTAATATGTGAAATTAATGTGTGACGCTAGGTTTGTGTTTCTAGTAATTTGTGTGTTGTTTTGGTGCTATAGGCCTACTGGGTTGGTTTTTAGCACAGCGTCTTACAATCTGTTTAGGTTATACGCATTATCCTGAGATAATTTTGAAGTGGAAGTATATTTCAGATTGTAACAAAACAAATGTTGGAAAAAAATCCTAAATCATAAAATAAATTCTTAGAAAACTCGCCTAGTTGTTATTTTTATGCACAAATCTGTGTGTGACCGAGGATTGAACTTCGGACCCCAAGCACAGAAGTTTAACACCTTATCCCTAGACCACCAGGTCACCTCTTGGTTGAGAAATTCATAACTATTTTAATCATTATAATAAAGCAATAATTACACATTTACAAAAATTAGGTTTGTTACTTAAAAAAAGAAAACTGTAGTTCTTTTTAAATGCTTAAAATGTATTGATGAATATGTTTATGCATGTCTGAACTGTTCTAAGAAAGTTTCATCAACACAAAAACTTTTTTTCAAAAATGTTTGTTTGCCAATATGTACGGTTATCATATTAATATGGTTTTGGTTTTTGCACGTATCAAGATATGCTGTGAATAGTTTATTAATATATCCAGAGCTTCATTTAACCAGTTTTATCAATTTTTCAGTTCCTAGAAGTTGTTTGGCAGAAAATTATCAAGTAAATTGGTGGTAATAAAACCAAAATACCTTAACTAGAATATTTTTTTTCACGTTATTTATTTTGTTATAATCGTAAATCCGCCGTGTTGTTGTGTGTATAAGTGCTATAAAACATTATCAAATAATTTGACACACACAAAAAAAAAATAAGGCCACCCTCGGCTCATACTATCTCCAAGAGATGCTTATTTTCGTGACAAAAAAAAATGGGGCAAAACCTTCAGTCTTTTGTACCATTCTCAATATTAAAAGTTAGCTTGTTGAAATAAAATGATATCATAGTTTCATGAAAAATATTCTTCAAAAACATACCTACTTAAATTTAATGAACAAATAGATTCCCACAGCACTGTACTGATGCCTGTGCACTGAACTTTTAAAACATAGGCCTATTTTATAGTAGTTTTCATAAATCTTTTCTACTTGCTAACTTATCTAGGAGTCAATATTAAAAATTTTGAATCATGTAATATGTTTATTAATTACACAGTGCTTATGATTAAGCTTTTGAAGCAGTAAACAACCACAAAGATAAAAGTCATCAAGTTTTTTATAATAACCTTGACATTAAATTAAAAATAAACTTCTATCGACCTAAAAATATTGATGGTAGAATTAATACAATAATTTAATATGGTTAGTTAGGCCTATATGCTTATATTAATTTATAAAAAGAAATAAAAATGTAAAGCTATCTGATCACCAATACTGGTTAAATTTTAATTGATTAAATAACAAAGGCTCTTAGATAAATAATACAAATAACAATAAAATGATCTCTGACCTGTAGTCAACAAATCAAAGTGATCCAATTATTAAAACCATGTTAAATTAAATAATATTTATATTCATTGGTGTTTATATTGAAAACATTGCAAAATATGGACAAGGTCATACAGTCGCGCTATGACCTACTATATTTCCCAAGCTAGCTAGGTATTGAAATTATCTTAGATTAAAAAGGTGCGTATACAGTGTCATATTTAGTTTGCGCCAATAGTCATAGCAGCTAATATGTGGTGAAAGTGAAGCTTTTTTGAATATCATGAATATATTAATTTTACTTGCGGGACAGTTTAGATATAAACATTTATGACAAAACACAAGTGTTAACTATTTAAAGCAATGCAATGCACATTTTCTCCGCAAGCTTTGTATGGCGCTTCTATCGAGGTTTACACGTGGAAAAACAACTAGCGCGCATGTTCAGCCGGCGTTACAGTTAGCTAATAGCTACTGGAGCAAAATATTCGTGCAAGCACAGCATACGTCATGCAAGTTCTTTAGTTTGCACGCAAATATAGGTTTACACTGTCATAAAAGCACGCCAGTAAAACATGACAGTGTAAACCTCACTTTAGAAAAAGTAAAGAACACATCAAGAAGTAACACTACTGCTTTTTACAAACCAGATTAATTAATGTATGTCGACTCTGTCGAGAGAGTCACGGAAGAATTATTAAAACAGATAGATAGACAATTTATGTAACTACATTATAGGATTAATATAGATTGTATTTTATAAAATAAGGGAATAAGCAAACTCAATTTTTTTTAAACTATAATAAATGGTTTATCTAAATCAATTAATATTGTTTACAAAAATTAGATTAAATGCTGCTGTTAAATAAATTTGATATTTTCAAACTCTACTGTGATTTGTGCTAAAGTTATGAAATATTCTATTAGTTGGGATAATTTCTACATACATACTACGCACGTGATTGAGTGAGTACGCGTACACATACATAATCATGCCGTCCCCTTACGCGATAGGCAAAAAAACCTGTGTAAACAGCTAAAAACAAAAACTTCTCTGTAGTCTGTTCTTAATCCACTCTCACTAACATTCTCCACATTTCCCTATTCTTGCATACTCCCTTTCACTTAAACAACATCCATAAACCGAATCATTCATGTTCTTTTATTCTTAAAACTATTAATGTTTCTCTTTTTCACACATTCGTCTAAGTCACGTGTTAGCTTTACTTTGCTTCGTCACTCGATCAGCACTCATTCTCGCAACATGCCCAAATCAATGTAAGACATGTCTTTCACATTAACCCAGTGGCGGCGTGTGATATTTATTTTTGGTGAGGCTAGGTCAAAGCTTACCTACCGGTAATGATTTTTTTTTCGCCGCGTGTTAACATATTAAATTAAATTCATTTGAGTTTTCTTATTTTTAAAAATCACTAGAATTACAAAATCACTAAACAAATCTACAAAGAAAAACAATAAAAGTATACAGGTTTGAATTAAACTTACCAAGGAAACAAGGGATGAAACTATTTAATTATTTATACAAAAGTTGGGCCCATCTGTTCTTCTGACCGGCAAACCTATCGATGACTTTATTGTTGAAGTTTGGAACCCAAGCAATTTCTTTCTTGTGTATAAAACAAACAGCCAGCGAATTTAACCGGTCTTGTCCCACGGTGTTCCTAAGGTACGTTTTGATTCTTTTTAACGCTCCCTAGTTCATAAGTAGGCACCTACCATTGTATTTTAAAGATTATACTACTATGCCTAATATATGCCTATTTTTATGACACTAGCTCATTGCGTTTTTGGACTGACATTTTTACCGCGCAATATATTTGTAATGCAATATTTACTGTTCCAAATGTTTTAAACCTACATAGGCCTACATTTTCCAAATGAATTGCACATTCTTTATGTTTTTTTAATTATTTTACTTAAATGTGTAATATTCTTATAGCCTATCGTTGTCCACAGCCCTACACCCCCAAATAATAAACAATAAAAACAAAATAAGCTCTGTTTTTTCCACTCACAGCTAACAATTTTTTTTTACTAAAAGCATTAGAAAAAGTTCTTTTTTTTCTTGCTATCCGCCTGCATAAATGGAAAGTCATTAGGCTGATGTGCTCCTAACCGTTGAATTTCAAGTTTTTCTTGCAGTTTTAATTAAAAACCAGAGTTTTTAATAAATAATAAACTTTATTCATTTTAATTAATCACTTTAACTCGTCACCTTACTTAATGAGTCTTTGATATATACTGAATACACGCTAAAACAAAATATAAACCATATTTGTCAAATCACGAGCCTGCTTAGAGTGCCCCGATTGTCTTCTGTTGAGCTCACGGTGAAATGACCTTGAGCCCATGTCAGTTTCTCCATTTAGTCATTGGAATTTCAAGCGCTAGTACAGTGGATAGAGTAATGAATTATCTGGAGACTGGAATACTGTATAACGAATCGAATAATTCACTGTGTGTAGATAATGGTGCTCCACTTCATATTAAAATTTCTTACAAGATATGTTAAAAAATAATTATATCTAAACTTTAATTCTTTTTTAGAAAAATTAACAGACATCATTATTTATCATGTAAAATAGTCACCAAATAGGCCTACCAATTTTAGCAAATTCGTTTAAGATATTTTCAAAAATGTAAAGTAAAAAAAATATCAGTCTTCAGTAAACTACGGTTAAATAATTTTTCAAGAAAAACAAATATATAAAATTAATATATTTGTATTGTAAAAAAATTTATCAAATGTTAATTTTAATTTTATTTATATTTTTCATTTATTTGAGATATTTAACGTGCACTTTTTGAACCGATTGATTATATCATCAGACAAGAATTTCTATGAGCGAGAGTGAAAGGGCTTATCAATTTTGGCAGGAAAGGTATTTTCACGTACTTTCCAGGGTTATTTTACATGCCAAAATCGACAAGAGACCGACGACTTTATTACCTCTCCGTCGGAAGTTGTGCTACGGATTTTTATCACTCAAGAAAAATCCATTGACTCCGGCTTAGATTGAGTCCTCAAACATTGGATCCTTTACCCCAAGACCACCGATACATCAGATACGCATTTCAAACCAAATTGTTGAAGCCATTATTTAAATAATTCAAATTTTTACAAAAACCAGTCATCAATAAACAACCCTTAAAACAAAATGTTGGTGGGAGGGGGGAAGTTAGTATTCGAGAAAAGATTTCTACGAAAGATAATGAAGCATGTACACGCCTAACTTGAGTTAACATTATGAAGGGGAAACTGACATCAGTTACAAAGCGATTGCAAAGTAGTTATTTAAAAATAAATATTGTCTTTCTGACTTTAACTATTTAGATAATGTTAGTCAATAATTTTTAAACGTAATTATTAAAAACAAAATATTACAATAAAATAATGAGTAGTTAGACTGATGCCTTAAAACAGAGCTGCTAGTGGTTGGATTTGGTCACGTGACCACTCCTCCTGCTCTCTGATTGGCTGTT
>CABEEJ010001665.1:0-11722 GCA_901482245.1 Timema douglasi
TATTAACTTTTGACGACTTGTTTGTAACACAAGAATGTTCGTGTTTTACATTTGAACGGGGCTAAGCTAGATTAGCCCGTTACACCCTCTCAAATAAAGGTATTAGTGAAAAAAACTACTAATTAGCCACAGAGAGCCATTCACTTTCGTGTAACTCTTGTCATATTAATACAACTCCGAAGACTGTCTTCTTTTACTTGCCGCTGACAAAGTAATTCGAACTTAAGCCAAGTCAATGAGTACAGTGACTGTGTAAGCTTGACCCTCCACCCCTCTTGCCCCTGCATTCCTTTTCCACATTCCGTACTTTCAGTCAAGCTTTGTGCTTCCTAAACAAGAACTCGGGTGGAGAATCTGTAAGTTATGTTTTTAAAGAATTATATTGTTACAATGACATTTCTTATTGAAAGTTTCAATTTTTCTGTTCAATAAAACGAAGTTGAAGGTTCATTATAAACACATTTTTTTTAACACACATTGAAATGTATGTGGGCTGGGACCAATGAATTAGGTTCACTATAGCTGAGTGTTCACTACAACCGAGTTCACTAAAACCAGAGTCGACTGTATAACGCCAAAGAAAGACCTCCAAATGTGTGCATTTGTATATAACATTTTGTTTTGCAGTCTAAAGTATGACCTTGAACATTATTTATAAAAACTAGCATGTATAATTAACATTAAAACTTATATTTGGATGATTGAGTTTATTCATTAAATATCCCTCTTTCATGCATTTTTATTGTTTATATTTTCTAGTATGTTTCACAAATTTATAAATCAACTCAACTGTAGTGAATATTAATTTTAAACAGCTATGTCTTACATACGTATACATACAGTATCCTCATGGCTTCTTTGGTGCTGATTGACAACTCACAGCTGACGGCTTTGAAACGCTACCAAACCAAATTACGTATCCCTACACCAAACCATATTATCTGCAAAAACATGTGTTTAGCAGCTGTCACTTCTGACAGTCAAAATTTGGGTATATACCTAAATGTTGAGCTGTCAGTCAGCACCAAAGAAGCCACGGGGCTACTGCCCATAACTAATCACGCCGTTCTCTTACGGGGGAGGCAAGAGCAGCACCCATTCATTACTGACTTGGTCCATACGAGTTTTTCCAAGTCTAGCCCACATATTCAACTGATTTTTAAAATAGAGATACATTTATTCTTACACTTGTTAATATGTTACTAGCCAACCAGAATTAAACCAAACACTGTTTGGTTACAAAATGATTACTTATACTTAAATAAACTACAATGTAAACTAAAGTCTGTTCATGATAGGTTTTTACTTGGATGGCAGTAGAAAAAATCATATGTTAAGGTTTTGGGTTCCCAACACTTGTAAAAGATCACTGTTCTATTATTAATGATAAGTTTTCTAATTACGTGTTATATTTTACTTTTAAAATAAATAAAACTTAATTTTTCTCACACTATTTCATTACTTTAAATAATTTCTTTTTACCCATTCTGAAACAATATTTTAAACATAATTAAAAGTACTTACTCTTCGTTTTAGAATGTTATCTATATGTGTAGTAGAGTGCATTCATTAATACCTTTTAATACAGTCATCGTATTTACTTGGAAAAGAGAAAATACTTGTCATTTTTATATAGGCCTATGGTAAAAAAAAAATTGATTATTTCATCGTATTTTGAAATATTTAATGGAATTTTTTTTTATCCACTGCGTAGGTGCATCATTGTAAAGAACTTGTTTTCGTCACGTTCAATCACATGGTTTAAAATTCGTCGGACGCCATTTTGAAGCTATAGGACCTATTCGTTAGAACTTTTGTGAAAGTGCTGTAACTAATTTTCTTAAAGTGGAATAGAACTATAAATAAGCTTTGTGCCCAACCTCAAATAAATATAAATAATATTGGCCTGAATCACTGAGGTTAACTACCACATTCATACATTACCTTATGTTTTTCATTACAGATACCTAAAGTGACAGATGTCAGCTGTTTGCGTAGGAATACATTAGGGACTATTTCTAGTAACTCTTTGAGCTGTCATCCAGTTAAACTATAGTCGTGAATGTACTATAGACAATCAAAGTTTTGGAAATTTGGGGACGATATGGCTTAGCTATGAGGGACTTCAAAACACAGTGCTCATCTAGTTCAGGAATTCCCAACGTGAGTTGTAGTGCCCCCCTGGGGGGCATTACAGCCCTTTAGGGGGCGATATTGTAACTACAAACTTTAGGGGACGTTTGGGTTTATTAGAGGGGGGCGTTTATATTTGTCGGTCTAATCATGTCGCATTAGACTCTAATGCGAAAGTTGGAATATTTAAGATTTTGTAACCAAATAATTATTTTTTAAACAGTTTTGTCTTCATAATGTAATTAATAGTCTCAATTAATCAAAATAACACTATAAAGTATAAATAATGCGTGTTCTTCAGTAGATAATTCTAAATAGAGGCCAGTGTCATCAAGGAATGGGTGCGCCCTGGTCCTAGGTAATGTTCAGATGATGTCTTGAGGGAAGTTAGAACCAGTCACGAGAGAGTGTTTGACAAGCTGGGTGAATTGGGGGAGGGGACATTCCTTCAACGGATTGGTGGCTTGTGCAAACGTGGAACACACATGGTTATTTGCTGGTTTTATTTAGAACTACACACACTCACTCATCCTTTTTGTTATATTTAAATGAACTTATTTACCGGTAGATTCCCGTAAAAATGCTGAAACGCGATAAAGGAAAAAGTGCCTCACAAAGAGGGAATCAAGTAGTTTTCCGTTGATAATTTTTAGATATAAGTTACAACAACAACAACAACATCTTTTAATAAACACGAAATTAAAAAGAAATTAAACAGAAATTTTGACCATGCTGTAATTTGATTAGAATTTCGTTTTAGTGTAAGCTAACTTTAGGCTACAAAATTGTGAAATATACGGACAAACTTGACAAAGAATTTTAAAGCAAATATATAAGGTTGCAATAATAAATTTTATTTTTTATACACTCTCTCAATATGTAAATAATACTTAAACACCTCAGACAACATGTAATTTTGAATAAAAACGAAATAACACCGAAAAGAGAGATTTAAAAAAAGTAAATTTAACTAGCCCAGTGAATCGCCTACTAGTGACAAATCGAAACAGTTTGGATATTGTTAGTCGCAGTGACTTGTGACTCTCACTATCCAAGTATCTCCAGATATTATGAAGTTTGCTAAAAATCATCAAGCTCAGGGCTCACACTAGTATTTTATAGTTAATCTCAATTTATTTACTTTTCTATTACTATGTCTATATATTAATAAATCAATTTAAAAATTAAATATGTAATCTAAGTGCAATAAAATGGCATGATAAAAACGATCATTAATCAATAACCATTGAAAATACCTATCATGCATTACTTATATTTTAAGGTAAGAAGTCTTGGCATATATACTTAATCTGAGGAGGGGCGTTAAGAATAAAAAGATTTTGCAAAAAGTCATTGAGTCGAAAAAGGTTGGGTAGCACTTATCTAGTTGGATAAATTTAATAAAATATGGTAATATAAAAAATATATTAAGATATAACAAAAGATCATATTAGAAGAATACATCAATAAATGATTTAATTAAATTTTTATTTTATTTAAGAGCACAAAACAAATTGTATTGGGAAATTCTTAAACACAGTGCCACACAAACAATTCATTCTGAGAATCTCTCTGGAATTTCTAGAAATAATGTATTAGAAACACGCGTTACGTCAATTTACTGGTCCAATGTCTCTCACTTACCTTCCATAAATAAGACAATGACAATAGTGCCGTGATTACGAATAAAAACCGATAAGAAAATGGGTTGTGAAATAGATGATTGAAAGCGTCCTTACGGGAGGTGAGAAATATTCCCCAATTAAGACCAAGTGTAAGACTACGGGGCCTGTATGAAAACTCATTAAATTTATTCAAAAGCATTTCAATAACTATAACGACCATGATAATAATAATAATAATAATTCATTTCCTTCGGGTTCATTTTCTCGTCTTAATACCCACGCTTCTTACGGTATTTCTACGAAACATAATTTATCCCTTTCAGTTTTAAATTTTTCCAACCCATGAACAAAGCGTTCATACTCTCGGTGCCCAAATTTACCTCTTTTGTAGTTTTATATGTCCACGATCCAGAAAACAAGCTGCCAGACAAAGGCAATCTGGAAAATTCGTTTTCTCCAGTCCTGCTTTTGTCTCACCGTCGCGGAACACTTTATATAAAGGGCGCCATTCTCCCGTCTTAAAGCGAAAATACGGAGCGTCTATACAACGAAACACAATTCCTTTTTCGCCAGATCTCAATTCAATTTTCTCCCAAACATCTACATACAAAGCAGCATAAGCAGCAAAGCTGCACTTATCTTATTCAGAGACGGGTTATAAGGAAGGCTTCGTCAATTGTTCTGGGTACATTATAGTTTAACAGCGCCTTAAACTCATAATGCGAAATAAATATCTCCCTACCTTTTCATATGAACATAAGAGAGACAACTTTTAGAGTTTTGGAGGTAAAATGTCCTAAGTAACAACTCTACATCTGAAGGGACCAACCAGCTTGAGCCAAGTCGACCTCGGTGGTCTTGGGGTTAAGTTCTCGCCTCAAGACCCGATATTCGTGGGTTCAAACCCAGCCGAAGTCGATGGATTTTCTTTGAGCAATATAAATCCTTAGCACATCTTCCTTCGGAGAGGAAGTAAATCTGTCGGTCCCATGTCGGTTGCGACATGTAAAAGAACCTTGAAACTCATGTTAAAACAACTCTCTCGGCCAAATTAATAGACCCACCTTGGTGGCGTATTTGGTTAACGCAGTAGTTTCGTGTTGAGCCAAACTGCCGAGGACGGGGAGATCAAGGTTCAAATCTCAGTCGGGTGAGCTTGGGGGTGGTTTTTCCTTATATGGTTTTCCACTCTCGCTCTTCGCAAATGTGGGTTCACTTCCTCTAAAATTCAACCCTCCCCATTTTTAAACCATTAGCATAATTAGTACTTAAGCGTATAGCCCGAACGGGTAGTAAGATGCGGTGTTAAATAATAAAATAAAAAGTTAATATGCCCTTTCGCTTTCGATCATAGCAGTTCCCATGTGCTGATACGATCAGACGGTTCAGTACGAACGGAAAGTACACGTTAAATAACTTAAAATAAGTAAGGGGGAAAAAAAGTTTGACCCAAACCCAATGGTTACATGGTCAAAAGAGTCAGTCTCGTAGACTTGATTGCTGGCGATTCGGAGGTAAATATTATCATCTTGCCCAATTATCCTGGGGGTGGATTTCAATTTATGTCATTTATTACTTTTGTTTTTTAGTACTTTGTACACGCTAATATGGGTGAACTCTCTCTATTAATACCGTTCTCTACCGCTGGGGGAAACTATTATTATTACCATGGTGATACTTTAGAAACAGGGTCAGCTGTAAGGATATTGTGCCGGACTTTTAATCGGGAGGCCTTTTGTTTTGATAGCCACCGCCAATCATGGAGGGTGCTTTTCTTTATTCTTTTTAAAGAAGAAGGATTACTTGGATTTGTCCAAATTCCCTCGTCTCGTTCGACACCTTAGCTCTGACGGTAGCTTGTGTTCGTTCGCCTCATGAGTCATGACCTGATGTCCGCAGGTTCAAACCCAGTTGAGATCAACGGATTTTTAATGAACGATGAAATTATGTAGCACGATTTCCTTCTGAAGGGAAGTAAAGCCGTCGGTCCCATGTTAATTGTAGCAAGTAAAATATTCCTGGAAGGTATATTTAAACCCTTTTCCCGAAAATTTTGAAGGTTCCGAAGGGCTGAATACATGCCCAGTTCCGGATGGATGGGAAGCACATCAGGACCTAATCTTTGGTTGAGAGCTCATTATTGTTATTATTGATAATATCATTTAGTTATAATTATGGCCGTTTACTTGGTGTTCATTTATCAATAGCTGGGTTGGACAACCCTTTCGTCAATCGCCATGAGTGGCGAATTGGCCATAAAAGTGTGGCGAATTTAAATTTACCATCTCTCACATTAAAATAAACTTTTTCTTGATGGCGCGGGCTGGTTGTAACTTTATAATAACGTGCATTAAGTTCATATATTGAGCCAATGTTTCTTCAACTTGTCATACAAAATAATGAACAAATTTCGCGTTAGATTGTCTTATATTTTAACTTTGAACAGTTTTCATTATTTGCGTACTAGGCAGTTTTAAATGAGTAGTCAAAGTGAACATGTTTTAAATAAACCCGTTCAAACAATGTGTGTTATTTTTAATGTTCAATTGAGAAACCTAATCTATTAATATTTACATGGTGTGCTGAGTTTGACTTTTCATTCACCACACCCGTGGATGAATTTAAACATATGTCGCCCACCTATGATCTATAGTTTCCCTTGATGGAACTGCACTACACACAATATCATCTCTGAGGGAATGGCAGGTCTTTTGGAGAAAAGCTTTATCTTACTTAGCTCTCTCTCCATTTACCGCTGTCTAATCTCCTCGGTCATAGTTTTGTCGGGAGGTGGTATGCTAGGATAAGGAGCTACTGGCAACCTCGACGAACCAGCGGAGGATGAGAGAATGACAACGCTGTTTTCCCAATAGTAACCATGTACAGTAGCCCCATGACTTCTTTGGTGCTGACTGACAGCTCACAGCTGACAACTGATGGCTTTGAAAAGTTACCAGACCTAATTATGTATCCCTACGCCGAACCAAATGATCTGCAAAAACATGTGTTTAGCAGCTGTCACTGCTGACAGTCAAAATTTAGGTATATACCTAAATGTCAGCACCAAAGAAGCCATGGGGCTACTGTAGTTCCCTCAGCGATGATAGCCAGTAGACTTATAGCAAGGTTATTAATTACCATTCAATATCAAACTTGCTCTTTAAAATTGACGCATACACATCCTGACTGTATATGTGTAAGTTGAGTTATGTCTGGCAGGACCCCAAAATATGTCCATGGCCTACTGAGCGTGTTATTCCCTAAATGGTTTCAAATTCTCACACTGTGCAAATGTAGGTACACTTCCTTTAAATTCCATCTTTGCATGCCTTAACTTCTCAGTGTAAATGTAAGTCATCCCGGACAGTTAGTAGAACAAGCTAAACACACACAAACTAATATTTGCGCAGACTCATTGCAGGTTAAAAGAGTGACAGGTTGAAGGGGGGGTGGAGAAGTACCACTGACCTTTTTTTTTCCTGGATGTCAATTAAGATATAATTAATGTTGAAATATTAAAACTACCTAATAACTCAAAAACCCTCGTTCATTCCCTCGATCTTGTTACGTCAGAGCAAAGGAAACGCGTGCCCGTAAATAATTATTAGCTCTATTTAGATGTAAAGTCTCGTTTCCCCTGTGAAGTACGGGTAACTTTACACGTCACAATAATCAACTTCGTCGTTTTCCAAGACACAAGAGAAGGGAAGCCTACATTTCTCAGTGTTCCTTAACCTAACTAGCGCTTTCTTCACTTACCCCTTCACCTACCTCTCTCTCTCTCTCTTTCTCTCTATGTCTGTCTCTCCTCTTTACATTTCTTCATCTCAAACATTTCAGAAGTAATTAATACCGTACTACATATAGTCTTGAGAATGAGAGAATGAGAATGGTACCTCCCCCCTTTCCCTTATATCACCCTCTTTTTCACTCGACAATCTGGTGTGAGGTATGGTGAAAATATGGGTGAAGGGGGAGGGTGGAGGATTCATAACGCGTAATTTGGGGTCTGCACTTGACTGATTTCAAATAGAAATTTCTTAAAAGCAAGGTGGATAGGAGTGAGTTGTATGTAAGCTATGTGTGTGTGTGTGTGTGTGTGTTGTGCTTCTAAAATGGCTTTGTCTGTCTTCAAAAGGGGAAAGAGGGGAAGGGAAAAAAAAAGGAGCTAGTGCTATGAGCTTTGTCATAGTTGGTAGCACTGTAAAGGTTGTGGATGTTTCGAGGGGAAGGTGGGGGGGGTATAAAAGGATTTGGGAGGGTAGGGGGAGAGGGAAGTTTTCTCCTTGTTCTGAAGCGCATGCTCAAAGACACCAAACAAAGTCATCTCTTTAATCATGGAACAAAATGGTTGTGCCAAACAATGGGAGAACCAAGCGAGTGGGAAAATTGAACCATTGTTGAGGGAAAACGTCATAAGTCAGGTTTTATCTTTCTTTTTTCTTTTCGCCGCGTTGGCATGTGCATTACGATTACAAAATGTGTTTGATTGTTCATGAGGCTCGGCGTCAATTTGTCTCTTGGATTGTAAAATAAAATATTATAGTCGTATCGTTTATTGAGATAACTAACCTTCATGAAGATATCTTCAGGAGCAGCTTGTGAGGGAAATATATGTCATGAGTATAACACCATTAGATGAGAAAAGTTTTAAATGAAGAGAAAAAAAGGTTGTCACTAAATTCCTGGACACCCTTGACAGATGTTCAATAAATGTTGGGGGTCGCCATGTCAAGAAAAAATAAGCAATAAGTTTTTACTGGAGAGTTATTTGATCTATTTTGACACAAAAAAAAAGTTTTGCTATAAAAACTGTAAAAACAATGGTCTTTTCTCACCTTAATAGTGGTCTTCGCAAGGAACATAGCTTGGCTTGTGAACACATGAATGTTAATGTGAGTCCATTTTGAAGCTGTCAGATCAAGTTATTTTTATGGCTGCACGATTGTAACCAGTGGGCAGGGATGGACCATCGTTTTGTTCTGTTGTAACTGACTAGGAAGTTGGAGAACAGCTCAGGTCAGTTATCAAACATTTTTCCATCCTATCTCAAAACTAATTCTCCCCTCACTACCCCCCCCTCCCTTGCCACGTATTAATACCCTTTTGATTGTGACGCATATCAACTACACTAACGGGAAAAGGACGAGGAAGTTAAAATTTATAGGAAGGAGATTGTAAAATCACTAAGGGAAAGCCAACCTTAATAAACCCAAATAGGATTCGAACCCCAATATACTGTACTAGTAACTGGAAGTCAAATCTATTGCGTGAGTGACACCATTAAACCAACTACTCGTTTTTCATTAAATTAAAGTTGCTAATAACTACAGTTAAAATCTTGATTAGGCTTAGCCTAGACCCCAATAACGTTAAAAAAATATTACTTTCCCAAGTTTTTAATTTTTTTATTTTGATTAAATGATCTAAGGATTTTATAAGAAAGTTCACTTAATACTCCTAAACTTAGTCTGCCTTACGGCTGCTCACTAGTCAAATAAAATGGAACAATTTACTGTGTACCTAACTGTGTCGTCAATTGCCCTCCATCTGAGTGTGTGTATATATATATATGATACTTATTGATACCTACTTGATATATATATTATTATATATGTATACTATGTATAACCTCTTTTACTCTGGTTTGTGTGTGATGAGGGAGTCAAGTTTGAATTCCTGTAGGGTGGTTAAAGTTATTTTTTCCTGAATTCTTTCTGACTATGCAAATTTGAGAAATTTCCTCTATAAGCTTACCGTCTTTATTCCTGTCCGATTAATGTAATTATATGAGTTTAGACCGGACGTGTAGCAAAACGTGGAAGTAAATGTTTTATACATCATGATAAAGAGTTTCCCTTGTTCCGACTAAAGTGTCCAGTTTTTAAAATAAGATGTGGGCCTATAAAACATTGTCCTCTCACTATCTATATGATCTGTTAGTTTTGCTATATTATTATTATTAATATTATTATTATTATTATTATTAGCACCGCGTCTCACTACCCTTTTGGGTTATACGCACTTACGCTAATGTGTAATGGTAGGGTGATTGTGAGATGAATTGGAGGACCTACAGTTTAACGTGGGATCCGAAACCACGGTGGAGGCCTGGCATTCCCCACATTCACAGCTATGGCAGTACGTAAGGGTGCAAAAGTAAATAGGCCTAAACATTAGCGAGTACAGATATTTACATAATATGAAGAGTACAGGGGGGAAAAGGGGAAAACTATATTACAAACATTTTCTAGGACATCATATCTTATGATTAAACCAAAATTAGTTTAAATATTAAAAATAGGTGCCTCTTTTAATTTTTTTTTATTTACGTCCATTACTGTTTTCAGCCTGAGGCCTGAATCAGTTATTCATTTCTATGCCTGTTGTAACTTCATATGTCTTATGATCTAACTTAAGATTAGGACAGGCACAACATCCAGTCCCCAGCCGTCAATTTATCAAAACAATACCTATAATATTGTACTGTTTATAACCTGAGGTTTAATTGCACTACATTAGTCTTTGATACGATAAAATAATACAGAGATTAAATAACTTAATCATAGCAGGCCTAAATCAGCTCCCGGCTCGCGCGAGGTATGGGAGTAGAAGGGAAATGGAAAAGACCTACGATATGCCAGAAATGTGTGCAGTGCTTTTGTATTTGAATGATAATTAGAAATTTTCCGTGGTGACGATGGGGGACAAAGTGAAAAAGTTTATTTTTAATAACCCGCCTCTGTGGCGTAGTTGGCTAACGCGCTTGTCGTGTTGAAGCTCGACTGCTGAGGACGGGGAGATCGAGGTTCGAATCTCGGTCGGGTGAACTGGGGGTGGTTTTCCCTAAACGGTTTTCCACTCTCCCTCCACGCAAATGCGGGTTCACTTCCTCTAATTCAACCTTCCCAAGTCCTAATCCATTAGAGTAATTAGTACTTAAAGCGTATAGCCCGAACGGGTAGTAAGACGCGGTGCTAAATATTAATATTTTTAATAACTACAGTATGTCCCTATTAGGACAGAATAAAAATTTGTGCACAAAGCATGGCTATGAAGTCATTCTAAAATGATCAAACACGACCTTTTCACTGCAGTTTTTATATCCAAATATCATTTAATATCTCAACAATGATCAGTATTAGGAACTTCTATTTACTGTTTATCTCCACCAATGTTAAATCAGAAATTATCCATGTGCAATAGTGTTGGTGTAAATTTACGATTTCTAGCCGACTGTATCATAGAATTGATTGGCATGTAATGCACACTCATAAACGTAGTCCTCAGTATTTTATTTATACTGGACTATTTTATTTGCTTTCTGAACTATTTTACCTTTATAGTAGGATTTGGGTTAGAACCTTTATGAAAATACACACATATTCTTTTGGTGTCAACATTTTTTTATTGGCCACTATTTTACTATATTATTTGTATTATTGTATACTCGTAAGTATTGAAATAGTATCTGCAGATTATACTGTATGACTTGAAATAAACATCAATTCAGAAAAAATAGTTTTATTGGTTTATTTAAGTCAAATAGTGTTTTTCCTACAAAACTACTACAATAAGTATCATTATTCTAAATATTGTGTGGTGTTGTCAATGCTAGCATCACTTGATAAGACTGTATTTTTTTTTAATCACAACATCTTACTACCTGATCAGGTTATACATATAATTATATGATAACTATTACTCTAATGGGGTTGTGACAAGAATGTATCCAGGGGGAGGGGGATTTGGGGGTTTAAAACCCCCAAAATTCTATGAACAAAATATGTATGGCTTTATTTATGGTTCAAACAATATCAAAATTAAGATACAAATACTAATTAGTTGTATGTGTTACCATAAAAAGCACTTCAGAGAATTTCTAGAGGTGTTTATTTAAAATATGTCCTAGCCTCTGGCAGATAGAGGGTTATGTTGCAAAAAAAAAAAAAACAGAGCTTCTA
>CABEEJ010001665.1:14218-28321 GCA_901482245.1 Timema douglasi
TAAGAAAAAAGTGTTACGTGGTTTATAAATGACCCCTAACCTGGAGATTGATGTTTCTGGTCACTTATATCTGCTCTTCAGACAAATAGGCCTACTTACGCGTTTCCTTTAAATACTCCCTCATCATTATTTTATATTAATTGGTTATGTCTTTAAAGCTGGGTTTGTAGACACTATTTGAACCAGTAGGCCGTATATAAGCTCCTGGGACAATTGTTTCTACAAAAATAACAATATTTAGAACTACTTATTGTAGAATTTTTGTTAGAAAAATCTTTAAAAATAGGCATGCCAACATTTTTTTTAGTTATTCATGATAAAATGTTAATATTTTATTAGTGTTAATTAATAGCTATTGCCAATACCTAGCACAAGTGACAGGTGTAGATCAAATGACAGGACGTATGAATACGTTATATGATAATAATAATATTTAGCACCGCGTCTTACTACCCGTTCGGGTTATACGCGCTTACGCTAATGTGTAATGGTAGGGTGATTGTGAGATGAAATTAAGGATCTACAGTTTAACGTGGAATCCGAACCACGGTGGAGGCCTGGCATTCCTCACATTCACAAGATGTCTTGTCAGAGGTGAAGAAAGGGTTTGGTAATCAGATAAATCTTTGCCACAACCGAGGATTGAACCCCGGCCGCCAGCACAGAAGTCTGACACCTTACCCCTAGACCGCCAGGTCTCCTGGATGGGTAGTAAGACCCGATTATAATAGTAATAATAATTTTACTAAAATAACTTACTTGCCGTCCGTCAAGAATCGGAGTAAAATCGGATAGTTATCTTTGATTAAATTGTCAGACGGTTCGCGGTCGGCTGATATCGTCCGATCAAAAATTGGAACGTGTGAAAGGAGCTTAAGGGCTAAAACCCCTATGTCTGTCAGTATTAAGCACATATTTTACTATCCTTTAAACTGCCCAGAAGAAATAAAAAATTTGACCAACATTTGGTTACGTTTAAGAAATATATTTTGTTAAAATTAAACCAAAATTGTTATATATATTTTTTTAAATAAAAAAATACAAGTCTATTAGGCTATCATTAAGAACCAACCATTTCGTAAGCAACTAATTAAAAACAAGTAAATTATTTAACAAATTAATGTTGGTCATTGTAAAGGTGTGAGCTTTGTTTATCTTGTTGGTCGAGGAAAATTTAAATGCGTCCCATTAAAATTAATTAGCTAATTTTGGTATACAACTGGTATCCACACTTCCAACGTGTAGGTTACACCTGGACATCCAAACGAAACTTTATCTTATAAATACCAGGTAGAAAACAAAATGGGGATGTATGTAAAAATAGACATTTATTAACCGAGCCAGACATACACTTACTAAATGGCTCATAAAGTGGACTTATTTATTTTTACACCACACAAAACCAAACACAAATAGAATCACATGTTGTCCAATGGAAGGCGAAGAAGTTGCCGCACGTACCAACTTCATTGTTATTGGCGGGGGTCGACCCCTCCTCCTGAACACGCCCCCTTAGCCGTGGTGGGGAGAAACAGGGCGGTCCCAGCTAGGAGGAGGGTTGGACCTGAGGACCAGAGAGCGGCTTCTCTCCCCACGCCGGCACGAGTCAGTCGTCTGCGTGCAAGCATGCGTGCAAGTTGTTTTTACTATAACAGTCGTCCTTAACTTGTTTAGTTGTTTTTTTAAAGGGACATTTCCCGTCCGTGGAAGAGAGACCAAATATAAGTGTGTAAACGAAAAACTGTCTCATCATCGATTACAAGAAGTATTTTATTTTCTCTCTCTTTCTTTGGAACTTATTTAATTTTTTATATATAAGTGTTGTGGTTTGAATTTTTTTTTAATGATGTCCGGCGTAGGACACGGCTACGGATATCCGATGTCCACGATGGACACTGTTCATTTCGGCAGCGCGGAGAGTCTTGGGATCAGCTCCCACCACCAACAGCACCCGATCCAGCACCCTCAGCAATCGCCACCGAACGCGTTGGAGCAACACATCAAGAGGCCCATGAACGCCTTTATGGTGTGGTCGCGCATCCAACGTCGGAAGATCGCCCTCGACAACCCTAAGATGCACAACTCTGAGATCTCAAAGAGGTTGGGAGCGGAGTGGAAGCTGCTGACGGAGATGGAGAAGAGGCCTTTCATCGACGAGGCGAAGAGGCTCCGCGCCATGCACATGAAGGAACACCCAGACTACAAGTACCGGCCGAGGAGGAAACCCAAGTCCCCCATGCAGCAGCAGAACCATGGGAACAAACAAGGGGGGATGTACATCCCAACGAGCGGCACCTTCCCTAGCTTCCCACTCCCCCCTTACTTCGCAGCGCCCACGTCTCAAGGCCCACATCATCACCATCACCCGCACCCTCTGGAGCATCTAGGCTACCCTCCCATGCCACCTTACTTCGGCTCGGCCTTCGACGCCGTGCATCTGTCCAAGCTGGTGAGCCAGGCCACAGGGTCGACGTCGCCGACGGACTCCATAAGCTCCAACAGGGCGTCCCCGAGCGCCGCGGCCGCCGTCGTCAGTTCCTTCTACTCGTCCCTGTACCACCCTGTACCCGGTTTCCGCGGGGGGGAAGTCTTCCTTCCAGCCGACGACGCACCAGCCACCCCTCTCCGCGCTGTTCCATCACCCACCACCGCCCCCCATGCTGTTCGCCACCCCCAGTCAACATAGCCCAGGTTCGAGCCCTGGCGAGCCCGTCGTGTCATCACCCCCCTCACTAGATCTGGAACAACTGAGAAGGCCGGTATCTGTCATCTTCTAAGGTTTGTTATGTTTCTCGTTGAGACAAGACTTTTCGATACCAACAAATACTCTTCTTTTTTTTGGGGGGGTGCGGTTTTAGAATTGATATTTTAGTTTTTATTAGAAACTTATTGGACTTTAAAGTTTGATTGCACACTTTTCCTCAACTGAACCAAAGATATAACAATGTAATGCATTCCTATCTAGTTTATATGCAGGAATTTGATATGTTTTAAAAATATTTACAAAGCATCCCTACCCCCCTCCTTTAATCTCTATAAGTCGTAAATAGAACATACGCCATTACAATTTGAATTTTACATAACTAATAGCTCATCGTAGATCTAATTATTTGTTCGTTATATATTTACAAAAACATGTGATTAATATTTTTGTAACTTAACATCACTATGTAACATAACATTTCATTTGTTAACTAAACTAAAATAATATTGAGTAAAATCAATTAACTTAAGACATTTAATAGCATCGCATTTATAGCCAGCTCAAATTTTATAAGGCTGTGTTTCTTTCATTTAGGCTTTAGTTTATTCAAAGTTAGGCCTATATCTTATTTGTTATGTCCGAGTTTAATTTAATTCTGAGCCATTTTGGGATGAATACAAGGTCACTCAATAAAGATTTATTAAAATGGGCTACACCAAATATAGTAATGGGAACTTTTGAGGCTCAAATAATGTGATAAAAAGTTATTTCTCAGGTCTACTACACCGTAAATTGAGGTTTGTTGATTTTACCTAAAATTTTTATGGACAAATAAATTTAGTTCAGTAAATCAGTCAACTCATATTATAGGTAGGCCTGTATAAAAACGAAATTACAATAATAATGTATACATTCTTAAACCAAACTACTTTTTTAAAATCAATTAAAATATATATTTTTAGCTATGCTAGTGGATTAATTTAGACTTAGGCATGGGTAAAGTCAACCAATTGATTTCCTTTACTATTATTTAGGTGTGTAGGCCTACATGTTAAATTCAATCATAAACCTATGATTTACTAGGTTGGAAAAGAAGGGCATATTTATTTTTATGAACCTAAGAGTTTTTTTAAGATGTAGGCCTAAATCTGTACATTGTATTCAATTTATTAGGCCTATTACACTAAAGACTTGAAGAGTAATTCATATTCGAAATTAGTATTATAATTATACCCTAACACTGTAATACTCTCTTCATTTCAAATATGATGGCAATCGTTACTTTCAAATTGTGATATAGTGTGATTTTTTTTAATTGGCCTGATTTACTAAGGTGTGAAATTTCAATTGAGATTATCTAAACTACGACCTTTATAATGAAATTTACAAAGCTGGCAGGCACCCTATGTTAAACCCTAAATAGGAATTAAACTATTTATTATTATTTATTTTTATAATTTTCCTATTACTACAATATAGTTAGTCATAATATGTTTATCAGTATTATTTTAGATTGTACACTAGGCTTAGGTCTACAATATTATTATGTTATATTAAATCATGTTTTCAGTATTTGTTAAATAGTGGTTTCTTAAAGAGGAACCAACTTCCAAACTATTAATATAAAATAAGCTGAATTTCTGAGTTTATACTGTTGTCATTAGTTAAAATGAAGTTAAAACATTAAATTAACGTCTCAATGAAAGCAACTAAATATTTCCTAAATACATCCTTTTATGTGTTTATATATATATATATATATATATATATATATTTGGATTCTCATATGAAGCCCATTATTTGTAAAATTTGAAATTCATGTTACCGCAATGGCGTAAATTAAAATATTACAATTGTATTTATATTCCTAATCTGTTTGGTTAATTTTGTAGGCCTAAAAGTAAACCCTACAGTAATCAATAATGAAGCTTTTGATAAACTTTATAATTAATAAATTAAATAAGATATTTTTCAAAAGGGCAAAATTTTAGTGACTTTCAATCACGGTTGGTCGAAAGTGGGCTTCCTATAAAAATCAGGGGTTATCTACTTAGTTTTTCAAAATGTTATGTTCAAAGTTTGCACAGGTACCTGACCAATTAACTTTAGGTTTTGTTTGTTAGTTTGCATACGATCATTGAGCGGTGATAAATTTCTTAGTAGAGAAGCTTTTAAAATTTCAATGTTAACTACATAAAACTGGTTAATATGCCCATGGTTTATATTTAATTTGATGGTTAAATACAATTATTTCGAAATAGGTTTAGCTTCTAATATAAAACATGTTAGCTATAAAGAATCAAGCAGGCATACACTTTTGGTTCTTCACAATCAATGACTAATTTAAAAAAAAAAATTCGTTACATGAATATTAAATGTGTTACCATTAGGAATATTAAGCACTTTGCCAATTTTACTGTGATTTTTAAGAAATAATAACGTATGTTGATGTTAATATAATTATTATGTTTCATATAAGGGCTGCTCTTTTAACATATTGAATGTAGAATAAGCTATGAATAAGTTTTGTTTATCTGTGTGCCCTATTAATGTGTAATATATTGTTAATAAAGTGGAATAATGTTTATACCTAATACATTGTGTTTTTTGTTTTTATTTTTTCAAAACTAAGTATCGGCTAATAGGCTTGTATTTGTGTTTTATTTTTCCAGAACTAGGTATTCGATAGTAAGCTATTATTTGTGTCTTATTATCCAACGAACAAAATTAGGCCCTGTACTATATTTAGTAATATCCTGACACTTTAATTTTAAAAAACTATTTTCAATTTATATGGCTAATTATCTTTATCTCAGGCCCCAAATGTTTATAGTAAAAAAAGGCCATTGTTTGAATTAAAACTAATGTTTTTGGGCTTGAGCCGCGCTGAAGAAATGGCCTCCACTGGTTCGTCTGCCGCAACAGAGACCATCTGATATGAAAGAATGGATTATGATTAATGGCTTATTCCAGATGATGGCTGTCAGCTACAACCAAATTTCGTAAGCAGTTTTTTCAACGTGAACTAAAACCCAAAAATATTAGTTTTAATTTAATACATAATGCATTAAAATTATATTTTAAAATTATTTTATCAGAAAAAATTTTGTACGATTTGAACCTTTTTTTTTATATATATTTTTAAAATTTTTATTTTTTAATTTACTTTTACAAAAAGTCCAGACAAAAGATTAACATTTCTATATCTTTCTATAAGTCTTATTTTATAAGGCTATAGAGTATTTTTGTATTCAATTATAAGAGCCTTCTGGGTCTAAATTAACTTAGCCTACTCGTTTTGATGAATTTATTTATTTTCAAAAAGAAAATTTGTATGTGCCTTAAGCAAACATCCGTAAACACATAACCATTCTGAACTTCCTAGTGAGTTTGGGGTTTGAATTCCAGCCAAATGTAGGCCTACTGATGACGGATTTATTTTTAACTAAAGACTTTCCCTACCACAAATGCGGATACATTTTATCTCAAATTTCTGCCCCATTCGTTTGAACACATGAGTAGCCAGAGTGGGAAGTAAGACGCGAAAGTATGTAAAACAACAGGAATGTACCGTATTTTAATTTTAAAATAGTTTTTTTTATTTCAACACCAAACAATAGAAATTGTTGGCATAGTTTGATAGAAAGAATAGTACACAGGACTTTGACATCAAAATACCGAAAATCTGGGTGCACTGGGGATAATTTTTTATCACTCAATCACCACTAATTTAGTATTGTTTTATCATCCCATAGGCCTATAATATATTATTAAATATATATTGGAAATAATTTAAATTATAATTATTTAATATAGAAATAGCCGATGGTACGAAACTCAAACTTGTATTGAAGGTGGCTTAGAGGCATTTTATATATGTTAAGATATTATTAATTTATGGCTATGGCAATACAATTTGTATTCAATTAAAATTATTATTTTTGTGATTAAGCCTATATTGTTTTATAATATACCTAGATGACGTTTCACTATAATACAAAAGCCTAGGCCTACTCTTAGTATTTAAATACAAGTTAAATTCTCAACATTAAAAAATGTTAGTATATTTAGTCATAGTGATAGGGTTTGAAGACGATCATATTTATTACAAAATACCAATAGCTCCAACTTTATTAACAACCTATAGGTAATGATATTTTTAAAACACACTCGAATGAGCAATTTGAGTTATTACAGGAGGAATCGTTATAGGAATAACGGAGACCTGCCGGTCTAGGGGTAAGGTGTCAGACTTCTGTGCTGGGGTTCGGGGTTCAATCCTCGGTCCCGGCACAGATTTATCTGATTACCAAACCCTTCCTTCATCTCTGACAAGACATCTTGTGAATGTGTGGAATGCCAGGCCTCCACCGTGGTTCGGATTCCACGTTAAACTGTAGGTCCACCATTTCATCTCACAATCACCCTACCATTACACATTAGTGTGGGTATAACCCGAACGGTTAGTAAGACGCGGTGCTAATAATAATAATTATTATAGGAATAAAATTAAAACCATAACAATGCGAAACTTTTTTGTTTAAAAGTTAATACTTCTTGGTTAGTGGCAACTAAAGTAAAAATAACTGCAAGATATGAAAATTACTATGACTTCACATTAAAAAATAGGCCTACAATGTAATAATACATTTTGGATTACAAAATATAATACTATTCTAAAAACCAAGGAAGGTAATGTCTCAATAGAAGATATTATAGAAACATATTATTTGTGTGTGTTTTAGGCGTGTATAAATAGGCATATGTATGTGTGTATGCCATTATAGAGTAGGCCATGTCCCTGTATATATGGTAAGATATAGCTTTGACCTAGATATCTAACTTGTAGCACAAGATAATTAAGTACCAATTTACTGTGTTTTTATTTAGCTCGTTCCTTTAATAATTTTTATAGGTTAAATAAGTGAACTAGGTGGTCTAACGCTATAAAGTGTCACACTCGCAATAGCTCGGACGGTCAATGATGGGTGATCAGGGTTCTATCCCGATCGAGTGTATTTAATGAGGATGGTTTTTCCCAAATGTTCTTATACTCTACCTCCACAAAAATGCTGGTACATTTTATCTAATTCCAATAATTATCATCCCTAACATAATCATTTTAAAATACTCATAATAGCCCAAATCGGCAGTGGGATGTAGTGGGAAAAAAAAATGTTTTTTTTTCTATCCCAGTTATTCCAAACATTTCCTATAACTATCTGCAAAGGCATTTTAATGACATCAACGAGACAACTAAAGGGTCCAGTTTAAGACTCTTATTCTGTGTATAAACTGTGTGTATGTGGGTGGAGGAGGTTTAAGAGGTTAGTCGCGGCTTTTTAGCTAGTAAATAGATCTCGACGAAATATGGAACACAAAATCACCCGCTAGGAAATGTGCAGGCTCAATTTGTGATATTATTTTGGCCATTGAGAGAGAGTTTATTACAAACAATTAATACAATACAATACAAATTACAGACTATTAAAATGTACATATTAATTTAAGTTTAGAGATATTCATTATTATTACTACTCTACAGGGATTAAAGAAATTCTGGTTATTGCGCCTCTTAAATGGCTGTTTAGAATATAAATTGTAGATAAACAAGTTAAAAATGTATATATTACATAGCTAATGATATCCTAGTGTATTTTCTTTTACGTAACTTTTGAACAATAAAAGTATCCTAAGAACACAGCTTTACTTATCATTACTCATATATTTACAAGATATATTAGATCATTTAATCAACCCCGTGAAATTCTGATGACAAAGCTTGTAGTTAAATACAAGAAAAAGGTTCCTAAATCTGGCCAGAAGCCTTGAAATTCTTTTTAATATATTAGATCTACGTAATTAGTTAGGTGGATAACATTAGAGAGTCATTGATATAGGCTACTATCATTTTGTCCCTGAGGCTCATTTTAACAAATATAGGTCAAAATCTGTGGTCTTGGGGTAAAGTGCTTACCTCAGGACCCGATGTTCATGGATTCAAACCCAGCTGAAGTCGCTATGGATTTTCTTGGGTAATAAAACACCGTAGCACAACTTCCTTCGGAGGGAGGTTAGTCAACGGTCCCATGTCAATTATGGCGTGTAAAAGAACCTTGAAAGGTATGCAAAAATAACTTTCCTTGGCAAAATTGGAAGGCCATTTCACACTCGCTTATAGAAATTCTCTTGTGCTGATATAATCAGTCGGTTCATAAAGTGCACGTTAAATACCCCAAATAAATAAAAATGCAAATACAGTGGTGTCCAAAATTTAAAAAATACACACTTTATTTGATTTTCACCAATCTTAGAAGATTATGCCACTTTGTCAATCTAAACTTTCCCAACAAACATTTTGTTTTAAATTATGTTTTTCTTTTAATCCTTTTTTAAATTCTCTGCTAGTTGTCACTTACCACTACACCTATGGCAAACAGACTCTAAGTCTATACGTACTAGGATCTACAACAAGGCATAGTTAAGTTAAAACATTATAATCTTATTAGTTTATCTCATAAGGATTGAAATAAGGATGCACATCCTGTTCAAAATGCTCTAGAATTATCACAGCGACTCGAGCTATAGACTGTTTATAAAAATCTGTTGCATTCATAAAAGCCGTGCAAATCTATACACAGAAAATAAGAGGGGAAATGGTAGGCAAACTTTTTAAAAAGAGTTAATTACGACATGTCTATCTATTTAGGCAAGTTTCACATCATGGTATCATGGTTTGAAGTGTCCAAGTTTCAAGCTTCTTTATTTCCTTTTTTATCACTCGTTTTCTTAGCTGTTGTCTGACCTCACCTACGTGCATTTACACATCTAATAGTTTTAATTCATAGGCGATATAGTGAGTGAAAAAAAATGGGAGTTAAATGAACTAGCAGCTTTTTCCCAAGTAGAACTCCTTTAAATACATACTATGCTTCGATCACTAACCAACTACCTTTAATACACTCGTTAAGTTAAGATATTTTGTTTTAACTTAGCTTGAAATTAGGTTGAATACAATCTATTTATAATTCACTAAAACTGTGGTTGATATATTTTAATAATAGAATATTTTAATAGCCTCTGTAGAGTTATAATGATACTATTTTGGACCCCTCTCATATATTTAAAAAGGCATGGAAGAAGTGTTTTTATTTAAAGAACTGTATGTAAAATTTCCTTTTAATACTTCATCCGTGGAGACTCTCGCGCTTTTCAGAAGTAATTTCAATATATTGCACCATAAAACTTATTTTTCTTTCAAAGATCAACTCTGTTGTATTAAGAAAAGTGCAAGTGACATGCTGGCTCCCTCTACTAAATAGGAAGCCAGCCTTCACAACATCAGGTTGCCAGGAGTTTTTCCATTAGTTAGTTTCAACACTGGTGACCAGGGGTTCAAGAGGCAAGGGGTAGGTTATATATAAGCCGCTTGTGCGTATGAATCCACACATAACTCGGTAATATAACATAGTAGTAACACAATTCTACACAGCACACAATACTCAGAACGCTGAATAACAATCAGTAATTTAACATAAACTGTGCAATTTTATATCATATCTTCAGTACCGAAGGTGTAATCATTTAAATAAATTGTGTGATCATTTCATAAGAACAAGTATCATAGGCCCTATATAATCAGATCACATCACCGTGTAAAAATGCGTAGTCAGGCATGCACGAGTCGTCATAATCATAAATCTCAGATATCATTATAAATAGTGTTCAATTACAAGGCAATATCAATATATACTCCCGTATAATAATAATAATTGGCTACTAATCGCGGTTCAAATATCTCAATATAAAACCATATCACTTTAATTGGCGCCCATCGCGGACTCATATCACTTTGGTGTTAAACGCCTATCAAAACCAAAATGACAAAATTTAATTAGAGGGCCACTAATGTTCTATATTTACCAGAATGGATTGTAATTTTGCTTTTATTTTGAGGTTTTCCTCTTCTAAAATTTAAAGAGTTTTAAAAAATATATATTTCTCTCCTCAGTAAAGTTCTTTTATTTCTTTCAGAAAAATCGATAGTATAAAAGGTATAAGTTAAACAATTCTCACATTTTGTATTCTTTTGTCATTCATATTTTCTTTCATGAGGCAAGTACTGTTAGGGTGAAGGAGGTAGCCTCCTGAAGGATTCAACGAGGCACATACTATTATATTTCTCGTATATCCTCACTACACAACCTTTTCTTTTTTTCTCTAGTAGGTCTCACTCAGTTAACTCATGGCGCCCCACCACGCTATACGAATATAACAAAACCTAGCCTAAGCTTATTTTTGGAACTAAACCTACTTTATTGAATTCTTTGTTAGGCGAAGGTATACTCTGCTCTATATATTAAACAGTTTTATAAAGAAAAGTTAATTCGAAAGGGGAAATAGGCACACGTTGGATATAATTCTTAGTTGTAGTCAATTCATAATGGGTAAAACTTTTTTTTTAAATAGCATAATATCCAGTACCGTGTTGTATAGTGTTTCCAGGGTAAGCAGAGCTTGTTACAACTGTAGAGATCTACCTGTGATATTTTCTCAGCCACTAAGTCTACATTTGACTATTCATTAATATCTAGTCTGCATTGTTCTTATTTAATATATTTTCATTAAGTACAATCAATATATTTGGTCTAAGCTGGCTCTGCTTATCCTGGCAAGACTCCACTACATGCCACTGATAATATAAACTAACTTAATCAAATGTTGACAAATATTTTATATATTTAATAAAGAAACGTAGTAATAGGGTGTCATTAATGTCCATAATTGAGCATTACATTTCACTCTTAAAATATTAATCTACCACGAGTATATCTAATTTCATAATACCCGCCTCGGTGGCTGCGTGGCCTTAGGCGCTACTCTTGTGTTGGACTAGACTGCCGATGAAGGAAAGATCGAGGTTATAATCTCGGCCAGATCTACTGAGGACGGTTTAAAAAAAAATATATCCACTCTCCATTCACGCAAATGCGCGTACACTTCCTATAAATATAGCCTTCATCATCCCTAAAACCATTAATGTATAAGTGTATAGCCTGAACGGGTGATAAAATATGGGGCTAAAAAAATATGATGTAGGCCTAATGTATTTGAATTAAACCCACATACGTAGAAACGTGGAAAAAAGGGTTAGTTTCTTCTTTTCTTGTTTGCTAATGACAATGACGTTTGAATTTTAATCCTGATCGGGTGTAGGCCTACTGAGTTTTTTACCTACACTTTTTCTCCACACAAATACTAGGACATAATCTGTTAACTCTACCTTTCTCTCAAGTTATTAGATTAACTATAATAATAATAATAATAATAATAATAGTGTGTCCACATCCCGAAGCTTAGTCCTGATGGATTTCCCATCCATTCGGACAAGGCGCGCGCACTAAGCCCTTCGGCTGGTTAGTGTCATCCACTCGCATAATCTGGGAGAAAGCAAATGCGTTAGGTATACCCTGGACATGTGGTTGTTCCTTGTTGCTTCCCGCACTGAATTTCTATCAGCGAGCGAGAAAGAGTGCACACATTTTGTCGGAAAGATATCTCATACACTTTCCAAGGATATTTTACATACCACAATTGACATGCAACCAATGGCTTAGTTTCCCCTTCCAAGGATATACTGATATGGAGTTTCATCTCTTGGTAAAAAAAAGTTACTAAGTTGATCTCATCCAGGTTTAAATTTACTAATACCGGGTATTGAGACGAACAATTTACTCCAAAGACCGATGAATTAAATATCCAGATCGATTAACGAGTATTAAGGATGTTCCTACCTGTAACATCAAGGCAGGTCAAGATAGGATATCTATTGTTAATTTACGTTTTGTTCAGCGAGTTTTTTTTATTAAATAATTCTAAAAAAAAATAGTCCTATGGTGCCACAAAATTATTATTATTTTTATCTTTAGGTATTTTTTTATAAATCATATTCAATTTAAGTTATTTGACTTAGTCAATAAAATGACCTGTAGGATTCTTTCTGCCCATATGTAGATTAGAAAATGTCCGCGTAATATGTCTTTCTATAATAAGAAACAAGAAAAAGATAATTTTACAAAGCAATTCAATGTTTTCAAGGAGCAAATTTTATAGTGACTGTGTTAACTCGTCAGAGGAAGAGGGTAAGTGTTATCAGTAGATACGCTGGAGGCCTCGCACATTAGCGTCTAAGTGTGGTGGTGCTTAAACTTCTTAAGTGCGTCAAATTAGGACGCAACCCGCTTCGCAAAATAGCTTTGAAATCTCCAAAGAAGGTAACGTCGTTAAGACAGGGAATTTTAAGAAGGAGCAGTAGTTTACATCCACTGACTGTACAAAGGGTTCTTCTATTCCTTTTTAACCTGACGAGTCCTACTCTACTTGTAATTTTTTTTTTTTACCCTTCTTTCGTGCCCCTTTCAAGGCTTTTGGATAGTGCGGTAATTGAAAAAAAAAAGGTATACAGTGGCTTTTACTTTAAGCCGGAGGATGTAGGATAGAACTTGACTTTCTTTTGTAGAGCACCCTCCCTTCCTTAAAAAAATAAATAAAAGGTTCTTGTATATGCTCCCGAGCCAAAGTTTTGAGACATATCGCTTTAATTATCATTATAGAGTTGTCGCTATTCTTTATACGCACTTGTGGGTCTATTCAGGATTTATTAAGGGGGCAGTATGCTATTGACTGAAACGTTTTTCCTAAGTAAAGGATAGGGTGCATTATGCGTCAAGGATCCAAATTTTAATGGAACTATTCACAAGACTTAAAGGAATGAATTATGTCAAAATGATTATGGGGAAGTACTTCTAGTGTGATGCATTTTATTTTGTTTGTTCAGCTAATATAGATGAGTCAATGGATGTAAGCTATTCATGTTAACAAGAAGTTAATATTGTATGAAAATATAGCCTAAAAAAATTGGGATTCGTGAAAATATTTACCTTTATAATGGTTTGGGACTGATTAAATGTTTGACTACCACCTAGACGTATTTTAAAATTGCTAGGAGCTCTCCCGGATTTTACATAATATGTTTAAAGAGGCAACCCTTTTTTACGATTTTAGGGAATCTTTTTTTTTTATTGAACTAGGTACACTCCGTCGGATTGTAAGGTAGAAACTTATTGGCCCAACCCACGCGGTATGCTATCTCCACACAAGACTGCAAAGTAGTTTGCATAGCTACGCCCAAGGCCGGATTTAGCAAAAGCCTTAAGACCTTAAATTATTTCTTGATTGTTGGAAAGTAGTAAGGGCTCCATCTACTAAATTAGTTTTACTTTTTTGTTATCTTCCCGATAAAATAATTTATTCCTCACATACTTAGTTAATTAATTATGTTTGATCTCATTAATATATGGGCTGATTTTTTTTTTTATTTTTTTTTTTTAGCTGTTAAA
>CABEEJ010001665.1:29526-57823 GCA_901482245.1 Timema douglasi
CTTGTGAATGTGGGGAATGCCAGGCCTCCACCGTGGTTCGGATTCCACGTTAAACTGTAGGTCCTCCATTTCATCTCACAATCACCCTACCATTACACATTAGCGTAAGTGCGTATAACCCGAAAGGGTAGTAAGACCCGGTGCTAATAATAATAATAATATTATTACTGTCTGTATCTAAATTATATTTCGGCGTAATAGGGGAAAATTTCTAAATTATTGTGTTTTGCTCACCTAATCTTAGTTTGAATATGTAAACTTACTATGTCATGCGCTTCTCGCTGTTGTCAAAATGTCGTCGCCTTTCTGCCGTCTTCTTAGGCTCCAGCCTTATTTATTGCGCCTATTGGCCTTATTGGTATATTTACATTCTATTGAATACGCAGAGTAAAACTCTGCGTCTTGGGCTTTCTTCCCATCTAGTATTTATTTATGATTATGCTTAGGATTAGCTGTCGTCTGGGTAGATTACATTATATTAGGAGACGGGACACTAATAGGATAGATTGGGACTTGGTCCACAATTGGTCGTTATTATTGTATAATATTATGATATTTGTTGAGGTTATGAGGACTTAACGCCTATGTGTTACGCGGGATCTTTGAATATCATAAACTTTAAAGATCACCTTATTGGATTGGACGTTCTTCGAACCTAGGACCATAAACTTTAATATAAGTCAAGTAGGATTTTTGTCTGAAATGTTTAATTATGTTCATCGCGCATTGTTGCATTGTTGGGTTATGGTCTCCGTAATCTAAATGGAACTACTTCTCGTTAGGAAGGAAGACGCGCTTCACGCTCTATGTCTGTTGATATTCTATAATGTGTACCTTTCCATTGTTTATGACAAATAAATATATGTTATTAAAATTAGGCCATTTCGCCTGATTATCCAGTCATCCTCACCCTAGTACAGGAAAGGGGGGGTTACAGTAGGTAAGTAACAATACAATATCAGAGTGAGTAGGTTTAAATAAATTAAGAGCAAGGAATAATAATGTATTAGGTTTACGAGCTTAAAAACACCTTACCACAACATATATTTCTTTTTTAAGGTTTGGAATATAAATATCTTTAAGTAAAAAAATTTGGTAGTTCTGTACTGTTTTTAAGGATGTCTGTCTGTTGTCAAAGATACCTGGAACTTCATAACCGATTGCGGTGCATTTATATATATTCATTAGGATATCTGCTAAGGGAGGATCTTGCATACATACAGTCAGGGTTTGAGTTTCCATGAAAGAAACGGCGGGATTTATTTTTATCTGTAACTTAGGATCTCTGGAACCACTTAACCAATTTCGGTGCGATTTTTACTTTTATACTGAAATTATATCCAGGCATATGTTAGGATTATTTGTGTACAATCAGGTGTTTCGGTGCGAGTCCCGGTGGAGGGTCAACCGATTGTTTGTATACATTTATGGAACCACATAATTACTGTTGTGTAATTTTTATTCTTCTTTAGAGTATAGAGTGGGGGCTGTATGTTGTGTCTTATAGATTTAAGTTATGTTATAGGTCATATTAAGAAAGTACACGTTTATTAGCTCATATAAATGAAATAATAATTATAATAATCAAAAATTGATTGTAAAAGTTAGCGAAGTGCAGTAACCTAATTTATATTAACTGTTGACAAAATGACGTTTAAATATGTCTTATTAGTTTCTTCCTCCAGTTTACGTCTTACTGCACCCGTCCGAGCTATCCACATATTTACACTAATGGGAGTTGAGGTTGAGTTTAGTGGATTCTTAGCTTTATTTGTAGGCCGAAAGAGTGGGAAACCAAATATTGACCATACACTTTAATATAACTGGTCAAGACTCGAACCTCGTACCAACCTATATATCAACGGAAAGCCAGACACTTCGAAATTGATACTTCTCTTCACATGATAAACAGTATGGGTCACAGACTACTTAGGCTAAGTGGTAAGGTTGAGGATGGTATCTTTGAGTAAATGCACCATCCATAGTCGTGTAGAGAGGCTATATACAGTAGCCCCGTGGCTTCTTTAGTGCTGGCTCACAGCTGACTTCTGGACAGTCAACATTTAGGTACTATATACATAAATGTTGACTCTCAGAAGTGACAACTGCTAAACACATGTGTTTGCAGATGATATGGTTCGGCGTAGGGACACATAATTTTGTCTGGTAACTTTTCAAAGCCATCAGAAGTCAGCTGTGAGCTGTCAGTCAGCACCGAAGAAGCCACGGTGCTACTGTAGATCAGTGAAAATCATGTGCGAGAATACCCCTCTTGTGCAACTGGCTGGGTTTTGAACCCCAACCTCCCCGTCAACAGTTAGCATGTGCAATGTGAGTATAACGTCTCAGACAGCTCAGCCCCCATTTAGTATGAGCAATTAATTAATTATTTGATTGATTATGTCATTTATTTATTTTTGCATAACACCTTAATATCCGTCCGTGTTATCTGCATTTTTAATTACACTATTGGGGGGAAGTTGATAATTGTAAAATAAAGAGGATAACCTATATTAACTTATAACATGTATTTGTGTGGACCATTTAGGTAAAACACACTTAGTACACCCACTCAGGATGCTAACACCAAACTCCATGTAACAGGAAAACTATACTACAGTAGTTCCATGGCTTCTTTGGTGCTGACTGACAGCTCACAGCTGACTTCTGACAGTCAACATTTAGGTATATACCTAAATTTTTACTCTCAGAAGTGACAGCTGCTAAACACATGTTTTTGAAGATCATCTGGCTTAGCGTAGGGATGTGTAATTTGATCAGGTAACTTTTCAAAGCCGTCAGTCAGCACCAAAGAAGCCATGGGGCTACTGTAGAAGAGCTTGACGTTAAGGCCATGTGCCCACTGATGCGGGTGATATATTATTTAACACAACACTTGTTACATATATTACTTACTTACAACATTTTACTTTTGAACTTGATCTTTTAATTCTACAGAAGTTTTAAAACTGCATGTAAATTATTTTTAAATGTAAGTGACCTCTTTTTCCCATATTTCATACTGATATACTTTACTCGAAATATGCAACTTACATTTAATTTTTAAGAAAGTGGTGTTATTTATGCATTTTTTTAAAAACTAAATGTGTAGTAATTGTCATGATACAAAAAACAAGACACATTTGATTTTTTTAAATGTGTATGTTCTAGAATGTTATCTGCAGCACTGTTACATTGTGGCGAAGTAAGGAACTAATAAAATGTGTTATATAGAAAAAGTAGGGAAAACCCATAAATTGCGGAGTTTCATTAATTACTACAATGATTAACATAAAATATGATGTGTAAAACACGGATTAAAAATTTTTAGTTTACAAAATAAAAATAAAAATTTCAACATATTAAAAAAAATCATTCCCATAGAAATCTCTACAAGATAAAAATTCACCTAATCTGTTTTTTGTTTTATAAGGGGATTTTCACATTCACAGTCGACCTCCTATTATAGATCAGTCCCTTTCATATTCCCACCAAACAATATCGAAAAGTTTGTCCCATTTCCTTCCCCCTCTGTATTTAGATGATTTACACTTTTTTTCTTTTAGCTATTATGCAGTGACGATCGCAAAATGTGACCGCCTGAAGGTAAGTGCGCACTCTATTCCGCCATTACGGCACGGGCATCAACCTATATTATAGAGATAACTGTTTTTTTACAAATTAAATGATAAAATTACATTAATTATCCAATTTTTATAAGCTTACTTTTACAGTAAATCTCAAACCTGAAAGAAAAAAAAAACTACATTTTTTTTGTAACTTTAATTGTTCATAATATAGTCCAATTTTCACTATCTGACAGTTATAAAATTACCTAAATTTACTTTCATGCATTCATACGTCAATTCAGATTATCTGTAACCTTCACTTTTGATGGATATTATAATAGCAATTAAATAATACTGATAATACTTTATTGTAGAATGTCATCAATTTTGACCTCAAAAAATGTGTTTGTAGTTTCTTTAGGACCCTTTCTATGAAAAATGAACTTTACAGCACCTCACATGAAAAATATGACCAACACAATGTATGGTGCGATGCCTCATCATGTATAACAACATACAATGAATGTCAGAATTTGTCTCATCAATTGTGTACCTGAATCCTAGGCCCACTCGAAAGACTGAGGTTCTTTTCCAGACAGAGACTGTTATTTATTTCATTAAAGGCTCACAACCTGAGGTCCACGAATAGTTGTGTGGAAGTTTACGAGCCAAATATATATATTTTAAAATAACATTAAATTGTAGGTTACCTAGTGGTCTAGGGGTAAGGTGTCGGACTTCTGTGCTGGGGGTCCGGGGTTCAATCCTCGGTCCCGGCACAGATTTATCTGATTACCAAACCCTTCCTTCACCTCTGACAAGACATCTTGTGAATGTTGGGAATGCCAGGCCTCCACCGTGGTTCGGATTCCACGTTAAACTGTAGGTCCTCCATTTCATCTCACAATCACCCTACCATTACACATTAGCGTAAGTGCGTATAACCCGAACGGGTAGTAATACACGGTGATAATAATAATAACATTAAATTAGGTGAGTGCTCAATTTATTCTAAATATAATTTCATAGGCTCCTTAAAATAATTAATTCTTAATAACAATGCAATCAATATCTGTTTTTTATTTTATGGATATGAGGTGTGTCATATAGGTTTTTTTAATTTCATCACGCGTGTAAGGGTAAATTAGGGAGGTAACGGTGATCTTTGGATGATGTCACCCTCAATTAAAATTAATAGGTAAGTAAATAATTATTGAATTTTTATTTCCAAGCTTTTTTCCATACCCCTCCATGATAACCGCATTTAATTACGTTACTTTAGTGCAGCGGTTCCCAAACTTTTTGAGTCGCGGAGCACTTCTCAGGAGAGAAATTCGTGACGGAGCACTATCGTTGCCCTTAGACCATGTTCATTTTTGGCTGTTTTTACTTAACTGCATTTTCAAGTTGCTAGACAATTTTTTTTATCATATAACAAAAGCACTAATTATTTTTCGAATTCAAAATAGCTAATATTTTGATCCAAACTTAATGTTTCCCATTGAAAGACATTGAAAATAAGAACTTTACGTTTTTTTTCTCTAAACACTTATTTTGCACATACGTGTATTCGGCATAAAGGTGAAGATATTTTCACTTAGCACCTACATAGGTAGTAACCGAATGACAGCATTATTGGCTCTGGAAACGAATTTTTAAGCATTTGGACATGTTAAGGTGGGGATGCAGGGGACGCAAGAAAAGGCGAGTGTTTTTGAACTTTTTATAGCAATACTTTTTTTAGGATCAAATAAATTAAATATTGCTTCTATATAATTATAGAGCTTAATTTTCTTCACATGGTGAGATCAACATTTCTTGAATATCATTCAAGAATGTCCTGGAATTTAATAACAAATTTTTCTCTTCATTTAAAAAGTTTCTTAGATAATGCTGCTCTGTTCACGACAGATATTCAACAACTAATGAGGTCACCATGTGAAGAAAATTAAACTCTATGTTTTTATAGAAGCAATAGTTTTCTTATTTTGGCAAAAAAAAAAAGTTTCTCTAGATCTAGAAACTTTAAATTAACTCTCCTTAACTCGCGTCCGCTGCATACTCACCTTAAACATCAAGTTTTATTCATTATAAATATATTTTCTACACTAATTTCAGAGAAATAAGGAACTTACTTAAATACATAAACGAAAACCAACAACAAAAAACATAAAGTAATGCAACACATTTGAGAACGAATTCAAAGCAGGTAGTGTAAATATACAATACTACTCACCTATATAAGGTATTACAGTTTCAAAATAAAAAATGTAGCTTGGTATCGAAAAAGAACGATAAAGCATAGCCAAAGAACTTAGATTCTAATGAGAGGGATGGGACTGTTTTGATTTGCACAATGTGGCTATATCTGGTTTAATTTGGGACAGCTGCAACCGAATATCTGGCTCTGCATTCAGGCGGGATCTATATTTTGTTTTAGTAGCCACATAAGCAGAGAATCCTGATTCACATAAGTAAGTTGTTGTAAAGGGTAAAAGGATGATTTTCGCTTTATCTGATAAAACTTTAAATTCGTCTTTTAGCTGACACCAAAATTCTGTTAGTGAATTCTTAGTTGCAAAATTATATTTTACCACAGAATCTGATGTAAAATCAATCATACACTCATACTGGTGTGATGTCAGACAGGCTGGCTTTTCCGACACAGCAGAGTATGGGTTTACAACCCAACAGTTCTCTTTTATTTTATCGTGGAATTCTTCTGGAAAATAACAGTTGAAACTATCAAGCAAATTTAGCAGATGAACGTGAAACTCATTTAAGATATATTCGGGTACGTCAGAATCTAGTTCTTCTCTAAATTCTTTTACCATTGGGAAACTGTCTAGATTTAGATTTTTCATTGAATCCGCCCAAAACTTTATTTTCTTTTTAAACGTTTGTACTTTATCGCTGGCGTCAAAAACGGTTACTGCTTTCCCTTGAAGTGAGATACTTAAGTCATTAACTTTTTTTAAAATGTCTGCTAAATACGCCAATTTCATAACCCAATGCTCATCACACAGCCTGTCTCCCAAAGCGAAGTCGTTGTCAATCAGGAAGGTTCTGACTTCAGCCCTCATTTCAAAGAGCCGAGTCAAAGCTTTGCCACGAGAAAGCCACCTTACTTCTGTGTGAAGAAGTAAAGACGTATGTAGACTCCCCATGTCTTCACACAACAGCTTGAATAGTCTTGTATTTTTAGGTCTAGATTTGATAAAATTAATTACTTTCACGCTTTCGTCCAAGACTTCTTTTAGGAAGGGTGGCATTTTTTTCACAGCAAGGGCATGGCGGTGGAGGATGCAGTGGCTACTGCTGCATTCCTTGACTTTTTGTTTTATTCTTGAGATAGCACCGGACGTCTTCCCAGTCATGGACTTTGCGCCATCCATGCACACATCAACGCAATTATCCCATGGGATGTCACTCACTGTGAAAAATTCTTCTATTAATTTGAAAATTTCAGCGCCAGTTGTGTTAGTTGGTAAAGGCTTGCAGAGAAGCAGATCCTCTTGAAAAGACTCCAAGTATTGGTAGCGTACAAATACTATTAAAATTGCCAATCCAGCCACATCCGTTGATTCATCCATTTGGAGCGAAAACTTAGTGCATTTTATTCGTGAAAGTAAAGTAGCTTTCACATCCTCTGCTAAGTCCCCGATTCGTCGCGAAATCGTGTTATTTGACAAAGGAACGGTGTCTACTAGTTTCGTGGCTTTTGCATCCAGCATACATTCAACTATGTCCTTTACACAAGGCTTTATAAGGTTTTCAGCGATGGTATGGGCTTCGCCAGCTTGAGCAACTCGGTAACTGACTAAGTAGGACGCCATCAAAGCCTGTTCATTAACTGTTTTTGAGTGATAAGATATAATTTTCTGGGCTTGTGTAAGTTCACCATACTTCCTTCTGAAGAAATCAGTCGGTTTGCCCTTGCATTCTGGATGGACCCCCTCAAAATGACGGCGCATTTTTGCTGGGAACATCGCACTGTTTGGCAAAACTTTCATGCAAACTACGCACTGTGGTTTGTTGTCACTAGTCTCAACAAATCCAATATCCAAGTAGGAATCGTGATACTTCCTTTTTATAATTTTTTTACCTGTGGCACTGATCTCCAAAGAACTAGTACTAGGCAGTTCTTTCAACAGTTCAGAAGTTTCTGTCACACCTGCTGTCGCTGATTCGTCTAAAAACCCTTCATCCTGTCCAGCAATTCTAGCATTGGCAACTGCTCCATCTTCTTCCACACTACAATATAAAAATAATATTCGTATCATCTGGGTAAATAATATTAATGATAATAATAAATGTCAAGTATTTAATAAAACAATTGATCAAAGAACCATTGCTCCTAAATTAACGTTGAATATTGTTTAAGAATGTAAATGTTTCTCGCATGTTTGCTCACAATGCTTGTTAAATGTGAGTAACCATCTTATCCTATCGCTTGGTGACATCAAATTGGCTGCAGCTTCAAGGTTACTACCAATTAACAGGCCAAAATTCGAAAATAACCTGAGCTGAAATCTATTTTTGTTAAAAGTGCAACAATATGTACAACATGCAATGCATATACTGAAAAGTCTTTATTTACTATTTAATTTGTATAAAGTTGTATGTACCTTAGTCCCTATCTCTTCTTTTAGGTCCTGTGTTATTGGCATCCAAAGCTGTTACTTGTTTTAATGACACACGCTCTTATTCTAGCAGACCCCAATAGATAAACACTATTCAACGTTAAAAAAAATGCATCTAACATAATATTTGTACATACCTGTTAGCTGTTGATGCTTCCATAGCTACTGGAGGAACTGTGGCGGAGGTTTTAATAGTCTTTTTTAAGGATCCAGACTTCAGCCAGCGATCCATTGAAAGAAAATCTATGATATTTTCTAAATCACTACGTAGGTGCTCCAAAAAACCTGTAATAGGCAGGTGTTTCGTCCTCAAGAAGGAAGATCCATTAAAGTTACTAACGTAATTATTTAAAAAAAAATCACACAACAAAAGCACTCGTGAAAAAATAACACCGCACTGCAATTTGACTTGTTACAACTCTCGACTAAACATTGAATGAACTGCAACAGAATGAAGGAGCGAAGAAACAAAGTGTTTTTAATATACAATAAAGACTTTCCAGAAAATTCTGTAAAAGTGTCAAAGCTAACAATCGGATCTTTAAGTAAGGTGAGGCTCTCATTGAGCCTGGATTAGCTGGTGCCATTGAGCCTATCTGTCTAGTTTCGCAGTATGAAATCTGTGTGCTTCACGGATTTTCTCAATATTTTGTGTGGTTCCAAGAAGGTGCGGGCGGGTAAACCTGACTGAGGTGCCGCAAGAAAATGCACTTTGGATCCATAATACTTGCTATTTACACTGCTTTACCGCACGATGCAGGAGCTAAATTATTTCTACACAATACTTATCTAAAAACAGTTCATGACCGCACAAATAAACAATTTTGAGATCTTGTCACATTTATTTTATTTTTATTTACAATCTCTCCGCGGAGCACTTGGAGACTTTTCGCGGAGCACCAAGTGCTCCGCGGAGCACACTTTGGGAACCGCTGCTTTAGTGATTATCATAAAGTTAGAATTTAAATAAAGTGCATCCGTATTTTCATTAAGGGGGAGTGATAAAACAGAATATAAAAACATATAAGTGCACCTGACCAAGATTCGAACCATTCCGTCACAAATCCTAAAATTAAATCACCCGTGGATGTAAAAAAATACTTTAGAAACTGCCAAAAAAATTGAATTATATACACAAAACTTAATTCTTTGTTTTTATATCTATCTTACAGATGTCAAAAATGACATGATCTGTCAAATTTGACTGCTAAGGAACACATCACTTTTCATATTAATATATAGAAATGTGATTATTAATCTTTAAACAGCCATATAAGGTTATTCTAATGGCAATGTGTTATCTTAGGTTAAGTTAGTTTATAATATGTGAATTAAATAAACTGCACCTTAAATATCCGCCCCTAAAAATGTGAAATAGCCTAAAATAAACACCCGCGTATTCAAAAAATAGCAATGATGTTATTTTCTCTACTCTCAGTGTACACATTTGGTTCCATTTGCTTCCCAAACATCCCCTTCCCCTTTTCCTTCCTTAGCCGCCGTTATTGAAACCTTTGCAAGCGACTACATGGCAACAGTGTAGTGTATGCGGGGTTTGTATATAATGTACATTGTACACAATCCCGGGACCTTCAAGAATCGATGCTTCCAAGTAACACACTCACAGATACACACAGGGCTGTTGTGTGTGTGTGTGTGTGTGTATAAATGCAGGCTTATAGGCCGAGTTGACAATACCGCCGACAGATTGCACGCAATAACAGCATATGTATAATTCTGAGGACAGATCGCTTCATCGCAAATAAGTGGGTAGGTTTACTAGATAGAGAGGAAGAGTGATTTGAACTAAGGCGTCACTTTAGTATTTAACTAGACTCCCGATGACAAGGAGATCGGGGTTTGAGTCTCGGTTGTATGTACTGAGGGTGGTTTTCCAAAATTGTTTTCTCCCTCTCCTCCACGAAAATGCGGGTGTATTTCCTTTAAATTCGTGTAATTAATACATATGCGTATAGCCTGAACAGGGGGTAAGGCGTGGTGCTAAAAAAATTAAATAAAAAATAATTTGAAACATTTAACGTTATGTATCTCTGGTGAAGACCCTCGTTGTTGAACCCACTTTCTAATGTTTGCATTTGGGGTGGAGTAACTGCGAACGATGAAATTTATATATCAACAATGAAAAAAATATCTTTAGTCACCCGACTGTGAGAAGATTTACTAACACATATAGATACTTAAAGTTTTGTATTTTAAAAATACTAATTAATTAAAAAATATACGAAAGGTGGAAATTTTTTATTAGAATTATTACCAAATGAAATTATATTTCATTACAAACATCCTTTTTTTTTTCAATAGCTACGTTTTATCATCAAGATTATTAATTTTTTTTACTACTTGTTCAGGCTATACACATATATGATAATTACTCAAATAGGGTTTTGAGGTAATCTAGAAGCATGGGCGTGGAAGATTAGTGGGAAACCATTTAGGAAAAGTACCCTCAATAGACCCAACCGGGAATAATACCTTGATCTTCCCATCATCAGAAAATAAATAATTATTTATTTTAAGATACAGGAATGAGGAAGGTATTTTAGGGGAAATGCACAAACATTAGCCTGTAAAAGGATGGAAAAACCAATCCCAGTACACCTGGCCGAGGTTAAATTTCGGGATTATTTAGTATGATTTGCCAGGGATGAAAAGGTGAAGGTTCGAGCCCCATCCAGTTGTACTGAGGGTTTTTTTCTTAGATATTTAACACCCTTATTTTACACTAAAGCAGGTACATTTCCTCTAAATTCTATCATATTCATCGCTACCTTAGTGGTGTAGCTAAATGTGGCTTGTCCGGTCGGGTAATAAAACCGGATGCGAAAAGTTGTTCAAAAATGTGTAAGTAATTGAAAAATAAATAGCAAAATAGAGCCTAAACATTAGTATTTTTGATCATATATATTAATGTAGTCACATTTATAATTACAATTCATTTAAAAAAGATTATGATAAAAAATAAAAAGAAGCAATCGGTGAATGACACTAATAAAGAAATACTTTTACACGGAGAATACCACACACTCATGGCTCAGTTGAGGAAACATTTAAACATATTTTATATTTATTTAAGAACGACTAGCAAATTTTTTGACTCACACATTATACCGAGAATTAATTGGCCCAGAGAAACAAACGTCTAGCTAGTGCATTCAAATTAACCTCCCTCATAAATGAAGCTCGTTGAATGTAATACAATTTTAGTCTTCTTGCTCAGCGACACACCGATAACTTCCAAAATGGGGCATTAAATTTTAATTTTAATTTCAATTAGTTTTAAATCAGTACCCCGCATGAATTATTGTGATACAAACAACCTGGGTTTTGGATTGCATCTAATTTTATAACCAGTTAGTAGGCTACATTCGCATTTATTCACCAGATACTTTTAATTCCTAGTCAATCTTTTTCCAAAACCAGTCCTTATTTATTTTCTTCTCGTCTTTATTACTTAGATCATAAGCACGGGGTAAATGTGTACTATTTCTAGTAACTGTTCTGTGAGAGACATGATGATAAAACACACACAGCACCACCGTTTGCAACTAAAACTACTATTGGGGCGCTGGAAAACTGTGCATGTAGCGAACCACGCGGGACGACGCTGAAGTCTCACGTTCACCAGCCAATACGCGGAGTTTATCCGCCCCGCTCTTTTATAACCTGCAATGGCATTGTTCAAAGTTGGCGTGAATTCCACTCCCGCGTTGGTTCACGCAGACCTTAAAAATTTATTAATGATTACAGTTGATGTAACTAACGTCCAACAGCTTAGCTCAGTCAGTAGCGTGTCTGTCTACTGAGTTAAGGGTCCCGGGTTTGATTCCTGGCATGGCCTGTGAATTAACGATCGGGGATTGAATGTTGTGCCTGTCCTATGGAACCGTTAATTGAACAACTCGAACCTCCAACTCCTAGATTTTCGTCCTCTTTCAAAACAGCTGCTAATAGCAGCAGCTCCTCTTCCTCCGTGCTATCATTTGAGCTCAAAGAAGATATTTAGGAGAATGGAATAACATAATTTCACTGGAGCAAACCAAAAATAAACCACAGTTAATTTAGAAGGGAAAAGAGGAACCATAGCTTAACTTAACTTAGCAATGAGCGTGAAATCAAACTGATAAAACCTTAGCACAGCATAGTATAGCTTAGCTTAGCGTTCTGTGTGAACCAGCCTAGATGGATGTAAGTTGATGTAATTTATTATTTCACTACTTATATGAATTTAAAAAAATCCATACGCGTAGACTGTGTGTCAAGATAAAGTTATTTAAAATATGACAGAATAAATGTGTAGTTTTTATTATAATACCCTAAGGTTTACAATAATGTATATATTTTCTACATTAATAAAACATGTATACAAATGAAGATAGTGTATATATTTCGATATAAATGTATGTTTGTAGCATTGTTAAGGGACATGTCTAGTTCTGCATGAAAGCTCGTCAGTTACACGATCGATCCCCTCCCCTCTAACTCCTACCCCCCTCTTCCATACAAAGCATTGTTGGCCAGACAGTCTCGGCGGCCGATAATAGGATATCCCGCTCTTGTTGCTGCTTTTCAAAAAAAACCAATGTCATACAACAACATCGGACTCGATATTTTAGACGACAAGGAGTAGAAGATTGGGAGGGGGGAAAGGGGGGAGGAGGGGTGACATGATTTCAGGATTTGTACCTTGTTTCCCTCTCGCACCCCCTCTAACCCTCTAGTTCTCTTCTTCCCTACCCCATTTCAACAAACATGTATGATTAATGTCATAAAGAGAGAGCATGTAAAAAAATATAGTAGTCTTGCCATAGGGAACAATTTTATCTGACCACTAGAAATGTTTACTAGACACTGTTGGCCAGCTTGATGGGTGAAAGAAACAATTATCCGAACCACCTCCTATTTGCTAGACCTGTCAAATATAAATAAATATATATATTTGCTAAATATTACATATATATATATATATAATTATATATATATCAAATCGTCTTACTACACGCTGTGATAATTCGTCTACGTAATAATGACTCTGTTTTTTCCTCCCTACTCAGATATTCATACACATAGAAATATAAATTACATAAACAAGCTCAGTTTAATTCGTCCAGGAGGGGTTTGGGGGCCAGAGCAGCAGAAAAGGTCAGTTGCCCCTCTTGTGGTTGTTAAAAAAGCAAGACAAAAATCTTAATTAGAGGTTAAATTTTTGAAAACACACCACAAGTAAAGCATAGAATTTTGTAAGAACTTGCTTCTTTATACATTCAGGGCGTTTTTTTCTTAATAGTTTTTTTTTTCAATATTCTCCCACATAAATAAAGGTAAGTTCTAAATTTCCTTTAAATTTTACCTTCCTCACCCCTACCAACTTAGCGTGATCAAATCTGGATACCCCTGATGGATAATAAGGGGGAAAAAAAACACTTTTTAAACCTGTATTTCAACTTGCGGATAGGTCTCCAATTGTTTAGCCGTGTTTAGAGCTATACCTCATTTACGGTAAGAGTGAAGGTAAGTGACAGCTGGCAGGAGTTATCAGATCTACTTTCATTTATTCATTCGCCCCGAATCATATGATCTACCTGACCATAATATGTTGATCTTTGGTCACTTTTGGCAGTCAAAACTTTCACCCCAAACTATTTGTTTTTTATTTTAACCGTCTTTACATCTTCTGCTATCCGTCAGCGGCTACCACCACTCCCATGGCGAATGGACTCTACTAAGCCGTTCTCTTGGTATATCACTAGTAAATACGCGCACGCATTGTGGTGTAAAGGAGGGGCTTACCCGATGTTAACAGGCGTAATACCCACTTTATTAAGCTCAGCCTTCAAGGGTATGAAAAGGCCCTTAATACCCGCACTTGTATCGTGAGCTGTTAGCCACAGCGGACCCTTCGTGTCACGCGAAATGAGATCAGCAAACACGTTTCAATCGCTACGATTAATAATTTCCCTTCTTTGTTTATAAAGGCGGTATTTAAAAGCGTATTACATTAAACAACAAGACTATTAATGACTTTGCCTTCCTGGAGATTTTGAAGATATTTTGCGAAGCGGGTTTCATCTTAACTTGACAATCTAAACCCTATTACACTTACAGTAGCCCCATGGCTTCTTTGGTGCTGACTGACAGCTCCCAGCTGACTTCTGACAGTCAACATTTAGGTATATACCTAAATTTTGACTCTCAGAAGTGACAGCTGATAAACACATGTTTTTTGCAGATCATATGGTTCGGCGTAGGGATACATAATTTGGTCTAGTTACTTTTCAAAGCCTTCAGCTATCAGCTGTCAGTCAGCACCAAAGAAGCCATGGGGCTACTGTAGACACCAATACGCTTGTGTACTAATAACGCTAATGGTTTTAGGAAAAAGCAGTGTTGTATTTATAGGAAGTATACCCGCATTTTCATGGAGGGAGAGTGAAAATTCATTTTTTTGAGAGAAAAAAACACCATCAGTACACCCAACAAAGTTCCAAACCTTGATCTCTCCATTATCGCGGCTTAGACCTTGCGGCTACCCAAGCGGATTTTTTTTATTATTTATTAAATGGGGTTAAACTATTCCTATACGAAAATGTGGGTACGTTTACTTTAAGTTATAGTCTACCTCATTACGCTTATTTGTTTATAAAATTGTACACGTAGACGTTACACTTAAATTTAACATACACCAGGATCGTACTAGTCTTTATGATACGGGGATTTAGGTCATTTTAAGTTTGATGCTCTTACATTGTCCAACCCTCGGGCGAATAACTAATTCATTCCACATCAGTTGTCACTTACAAAAAAAAATCTGTTTCAATATACCCTTTGGCTCTATAAAAGGGTACGAATGTGAAAAGAACGATTGTGTTTTAAGTTCTGATAAAAGGGAAAAGGTTATTAATTATTTCTTCCTGTGAATCAGATAAATCTACTCGAAAAGTGGAAGGAAGTGGGGATTGAAGGGGGGTAGAAAAAAAGTAGGGGAAGTATGTCCTATTACTTGGCACGTACTTGAAGCAGAGTATGGGGAGAGGAAGAGGAAATAATATATATATATATTTAGGGCATCGAGGAAGAAGACCGATTGGCTTAATGATGAGCAGATGCTTAGGAGTCGATTACTTTCACGCCACTGGATATCAATAATACATATGACCCTAAAAAACTTACATCGATACTCTGTGACACAATAAAACTTGTTTTATCAAGAGGACGGAGGAATAAAGGGAAAGGAGGGGTGTTAAACCTATTTTCCGTGCATATATGTATAGAAAATTCGAGACAAAACAAATTCATAGGGATGCTGTGTTGCACGAGTGCGTCAAAGGGATGAAGTGTTGTCCCTTTCTTGAAAGTAGGCATTTCCATAGTTATTTGTTTTTGAAGGCTTTCGTGGAAGGCCGTAGCCAGCCAATAATTTCAGTGGGGGGGGGGGGGGGAGGAAGGGGTTGGTGGGCACATCCCCCAATTTCTGGAATCAATAAAAAATTCTTAATATTAAACACCTTCAGAAGCGATCTGAAGTGGTTTTTTTTATGGCAATATAGCCCCTTTAACTACTGAAGGCTATACACATGTATGAATATTAAACACCTCTAAAAGCTATCTGAAGTATTTTTTATGGCAACATAGCCCCATAACTGCTGAAGGCTGGAACAATTTATAAATATTACACCTCTGAAGTGCTTTTTATGGTAACACAGCCCCATAATTTGTACTTGTATCTTATTATTGATATTGTTTGAATCATAAACAAAGCCATATATATTTCGTTCATAAAATTTTGGGGGGTTTGAACCCCCAAAACCCCCCACTGGCTACGGCCTTGCTTTGGGGCCAATTTTGAAAATCAAATATGTTTGCTTATCGATCCCAGAAGATTGCTGTTGTAGCTACAGCTGAAACGTTGGAAAAAATTTCATCGATGCGGCTGAATCACCTAAAAATCGTAAATAGCTTTAATTTTTTTTGATAGTTAAATCTCGTAGTTTTCTTCTTCATATTTGGTTTAGTCATTTCTTTCTAAAAAAAATTTTTGCCAACAAAAAATAAAATATTCTAAATAAAGTTTAAAACTGATACCTTGACAATATGATCGAAACCATGTCCAGGTATTGTTTTTCAAACATATTTAAATTCATTTTGGGATATTTTAAAGAAAATGTCATATCTGGCTGTATTTGAAGCCTGGATGAGTTATTAAGGGGAGTGTGTTTTTGCAATTTTTGTAACACAACTTTTTTCACCAAAATAAATAAAGTAATTCTACAGTAGAAACATAGAGTTGAAATTTTTTTCCTATGGTGATAAAAGTTATTGAATATCTGTCAAGGGTGTCCTGGAATTTAACGACAACTTTTCCTCTTCTTTTAAGACCCTTGGCCTTGTCAAGTGCAAATCTAAAACCTATTTTATGGTATGGTGGGCGGGAGGGTGAAAGGCGTGGCGTGGCTTCTCTACCGACCAAAGTATCCTTCCGCGCCAACAAGAACAGATGGATCACGGAAACAGTAATATTATTATTATTAGCACCACGTCTTACTATCCGTTCGGGTTGTACGCACTTACCTTAATGTGTAATGGTAGGGTGATTGTGAGATGAAATGGAGGACCTACAGTTTAACGTGGAATCCGAACCACGGTAGAGGCCTGGCATTCCACACATTCACAAGTTGTGATTAATACACGTCTTGTCAGAGGTGAAGGAAGGGTTTGGTAATCAGATAAATCAGTGCCGGGACCGAGGATTGAATCCCGAACCCCATCACAGAAGTCTGACATCTTACCCCTAGACCACCAGGTCACCACGGAAACAGTAGAAGAAGCTAGCTACCGGACAGGTCTTGCTGAAAAATCATACGTTTGGAAATATCAGTTTTCTCGAAAACGAGTGAAATTTTTATAGTAATATTTTCAAAGCCTCTTCTAAACTAATGCATCAATGTTTATTAATTGTTACATTTTATTAGTTTTTGTTATATAACCGGCAGTTTTCTATTGAAAAATGACAAAATTATTGAAATTGTATTATTGTTAAAATTATAGAGGAGGTGGGTATATAAAAAGTATCTTTTAATCAACACGCTTCTATTTTTGAACAAACCGTTTTCGAAAAGAAAATTGCAAAACAATAAAAATTCTTGAAGATAACCGTTTTTTCCCATGACTCTGCATTTCCACGTCTAATGAAAAGGGCCAATCGCCCTAGAAAGTTTCTCATCATATACTAATATGCTCATGACTGATATTTAACAGCTGTTGATATCATCATGTGAAGGAATTTAAGTTCAATGTTTCTACTGGAGCAATATTTTATTTATTCTGACCCAAAAAAAGGGATTGCTATGGAAAAAAAATTGAAAAAAACACCTATCTTTTTTCGTGACCTCTACACTCCCACCTTAACGGCAGATATTAATTTTATCCTAGCACAAACCCAAAAGAAAATCCTCAGGCTAATAATTTATGTCTTAGTGAAACGTAGCAGACAGTTAACAGTAATATATATTGGTCCTTCACCACAAACCAAAACTGGAAGTGTAGATAAATGAGGTAAGATTTTATACTCACATCATTGATCAAATAACATGATTTTATACCTCCACCTAAACCAAAATTATTAAATTAATGAATTGAAAAATTACATTTTGATTCAGGAACCAGGTTCAAAAGTGGTAATCCATAAACAATATAACATTTATGTCTTACCTTTTTGAACCTCCCTCCTCCCTGTAACACCAAATATATATTTAGCCTGACCCTTACCCCCTCCAACCTTTGTTACTTAACTTTTGTAACTATTTCATAGGGAAGCTTTTGTGATACTAAAAGAGGGACTCAGATTTTATACTACTTATGATCGGAAGTTATCTATAAGTATGTTTAAAAACGGTGAAAACATTAAAAATAATATTATTTTTTCAACATCAGCATGTAACGTAACACTGTGACATACCTACCATCCCTCATGTAACATGTAAAAATTAGAACTTCCCTATCCCCTTATCAACAGCTTTACCTGCTTTAGGAATTACCCCTAACTTAAAAGATGATTCTTGTGTACAGTTATATTTTTTTCAACTTACGAATATAATACTAGAGCAGTAAACCAATGCAAAACTTTCGCACATTTTATAAAATACTTGATTGTTTATCATTTTCGGTAATTGATACAAACATATTGATAGATTTAATGACTGTGTAAAAGGCTACGTTGAGCTGTCCATGAGTAAATACTGCATTTGGAAAGTACAATTCAGCTCGTTGAAGCGTCTTTCTCTGAGACTTATTGATAGTCATTGTAAAGGCAACAGAAATAATGTATAGATTTTTCTTTTAACTTAAATTCTAAACAAACAATGTGTTTTAACGTAAACTGAATATGCCATATCTAAAGCCGGCAATAAATCTTATCCACTGATACCTTATTCATCGCTGTAGGCTTTGTATTAGGTGAGAAAAAGAGATGTTGATAACAGAAATAATATATGGGATAGCGTATAGTCCAAATGGGTAGTAAGATGTGGTGCTAAAAAAAAGGTACTAGGTGTGGCTATATCCATTACTTAAAAGGTCATTTCCATCTTCTAAGATTCGCTATTCCTGTACATTTAATTAATTAACACTACAAAAATATAAGTGTATTAATATTACGATAATTGCCCGTGTTTAACATTATTGGGACCAATCTCGCAAACGTTCTCGTTATTTAATTGTTTTTATCAAGTTAATCTCACTCACTTATTTCTCTTCTATTGAAAAGTTAGTGTTTTAATTCCCAGTCTTTTAAAATATGTGCACATTAATACTGAATAAAAGTTATACATTGCTACAACATTCTTTGGAGTTTATAAAATTTAATGTAAAAATAAACCAAAACATGTTAACAAAAGAAACCAACTCTACCACGAACACACAACGAACAAGCACAAACAATTTTTAGAAGAAATATATTTCCCTTTTAAAAAAAAAGTTTAAACTAGGCGTAGCATATCCACTTGTAAGGCTGATCTTTTGTGTGGAGTTGTATGTGGTATATAATACCTTATTGTGCATAGATTTATATTTAAGATTTAGATACGAAAGAAAAGCCAATAGGAAACTTGGTTTCATTTTTTTATTCTCTCTTCTGAAGAGGTTTTTAGCAACACTCAAAAAGGTATTGCCTTTATATAACTTTCTTTCTAGTTTCGCTTTTCAAGAGCTTTACAGAAAGTTGTATTAAGAGAATGGAATAAAAGGCGTATTTATTTGGTTGACTAAATATTGCATCGATACAATAATAGTGGCTATATTTTCACGGGAAAGTTCCCCAAGTTTTTATTTTGTATACGATGATTGTTGTAATCTAACTGGGGTACCATATAATTGTTGAAGTGCTTGCATGTTCAAACCCCTGCATTACCTTCGAGTACCAACATCTGTTCGAGTAGATTTTAAGTTTATAGTAATCCAATGATAGAGAGCACAGTTATTAACGTCATTTTGACAAAGAAACCCTTGAGATTCACATAATAGTCTAATCAATGTTATCATCCACTCGCAGGCTTGTCGTTGTATAGTTGATTTTAAAAAAATGTTCCAAAAATGCATGCGAGTGCTCGATTCATTTTTAAGTATATTTATTGTTGCTATTATAATGTACTCTAGACTCTGTTTTAATACCCTCCAACAATATTCGATGTATTATCATGAACAGCGTAAGTATATTACTTCACGACTGTTTTGTAATTGAAGTGTTCGGAAGTGACTATTTTTGTTCGCAAATTTTCACAACACATTTACCAAAACACTTGAATATGGTTTTTGTAGCCTATAAATATGAATATTAATTGAACACTTTTTTTTTTAATTCTGCTTTTTCGAATAGCTTCAAAATGGTGCTTGATTTGAATTGTAAATAAAATTACTTTTTTTTTGTCTCTTTGAAACAAAGTAGTCCCTGACCCTAAGATAATAATTTTTAATACTGGACATTTTAATAAATTAGCGCAATAGACAAAAATAAATTGAAATATTATTAGAATAAAAAGACAACTGGCCAGAGTCTTAAGCCCACTCTAATATCAAAACTGTCGGTTTATAAATATAGCAATGCACCAATTATGTATACAGAACACGTTTTAACCCACCCCATGGTATAGTGGGAAGTACAACTGGCTCTGAGTCTAAGGGTCCCAGGTTTGATTCCCGGCTGGTACCTTGGTTATTTTTTCCGAAAGGAGAAATTACCCCAACTGTGACCAGGGTTTTGTTAGTTAGGCTTAAGTTAGGTTATGTTTCCGCTGGTTGTCCACCCTCAAACTCACTATCGCCATCATCTCATATCATCGGGGCATGGAAAGAGCTTCCACGGAAAGGATGTACGGTTAGTAATAAAATGAAGTAATACCAAACGGGTTTTTGACTTCCGGTTAAAATTTCCGTCATTTTACTAGGGGATTTTACTAGGGGATTATGGTTATTGCATTGCTATTAAATTTCTCATTTATAAATTTTGACCAATAAAATAGGTAAATATTGACTATTGAATCTAAAATGATAGAGAAAGAACATGGTTTAACAAACATTTCTCCTAATATGTTGAAAGAAAGAGAACATACAATTTTTTAGAGACTTAAATATTTCTTTCTAACTCTATGGCATTAGAGAATTATTGCGTTAAAATTTAAGTAGCATCTCTTTACACCTTAAGCTCACCAAATTGTATTAATATATTTGCCAATATCTCAGAAACTGTTGGTTTTATAAAAATACATTTCACATAAATGTTTTTTATTTTTAACAGTACTACAATTTTGCAAAGAAAAGTTATTTAATATCTCAAATAGTTGCGGAGATACGGAAATTTCCGCTTCAATTAAGTACCCTAAAAGTCATTTTCATGGGAAAATCAAAATACCCCATTTATAACCTTAATCAACGCTTAGATAAAAATTTTAATCAAAATCGTTGGAGCCGATATTGAGAAAATCGATTTTTTTTCTCTTTTCGCTTTTTAATAAACTACGCTTAATTTTGGGGTTAAAAGACACACAGACAGATGGCATTGCAAAGACCACTTTTTAGGATTCAGGGGGTCATGAGACGTCGAAATCTATCAACATTTCAGGTTATATTTTTTTTACGGTGGCAATACCTTTAGTGTTCGAAAAGTTAAAAATATATTTTTTGGCTTAGCTTGAAAGTTATTGGTTTCATAAAAATATGATTCGAATAAAATATTTGTATTATAAATAGATACACATATTTACAATGATAAGTAATTTCATATCTCAAATAGTATCAGAGATATGATTTAAAAAATGAGAAATTACATATCAGACCGGAGTCCTTTTAGGTCTTTTTGCCAAAATATTGAGGGTAGCCGTTTTGTTTAGAATATTTATAAATGTTTTGAAATGAAATTTAATCAAAATCGCTAGAGCAAATTTTGAGAAAATCGACTTTTTCTCTTTTGGCCCTTTTTTAAACTACCCTTAATTTTAGGGTAAGATATCCAATTCTAAAAACCCCCTGGGACAAGCCTATGAATACTATATATACCAAATTTTAGCCTGATAGGTAAAATAGTTTAGGCTCTAGTTGGAGGTACAGACAGACAAACGGAAATTCAAAAACAACTTTTTCGTATTCGGGGGTCATGAAACGTCGATATGCATCAAAATCTTGAGTTCTATTTTTTTTTTTTGACGATCACAATACTTTTCTCTACCTGTAAGATAGCGAGAAAGTAAAAAAAAATTCGGATGTATGATGAAAAGCCTTTAACACCCTAACAGTTGCATTTTGCTAAATATAATATTTATTTACAAATATCCGCTTAAGAATTAATATATATCCTTTTAAAAGCAACCCTCTTTAGCTTAGTTGCAGTGTCTCACCAGGAATGTGTATTTTACAACCATACGTGTAAAGAAGATACAAAGTTCATTGTCTACATCATCTTCTCATTTTGATAACTTTGTGATTAAAATAATTATATTTGAGTATTTATGCACATACAATATCAAAAGTATCTAAAAATAGATTTACTTAACATAAATGTCTAAGACTAATTAAAAATTGCCTAAAAATTAAACAAAGATGACCAACAAAAAATATTTTCTACAAACAAGGGATCATGAACAAATTAATGTACACACATGTATTGCTTGGGATATAGCAAAAAACAAGTTTGCTTACCTACTCTATCGCCTCAGTAGCTCAACAGTTCATTGTCGCACTTATAGAAGTATGACACTTATCCCTATCTAGAGCTAGTTCTATCCAGTCCACCTCATTACACCCCATCTCTTTCTCAGGTCCATTCTAATGGCATCCTCCCATCTGCATCTAGGTCTTCCAATGGTCTCTTTTCATTGGGTTTAGCAGTCAATCCCCTGAATAAGGTTTTAGAATCTCCCATTCGCGCTGTATATCCTGTCCACCGTAATCTACGAGACTTGACTATCATAACCATGTCTTGTAATAATTACAGGATATGCAATTTTAAAAAATATGACATGTCATCAAAATCCGGGATCTACAGTAATGATAGAGACAAATCGTGTAAATGCCTACAGTCAAAAAATGTGTTTGTATTTCTTGAGGTGGAATTGAAAAAAGCACGAGTTAAGACTAATATTTGTAGTTTTTATAACAAAATTTTTCTCAACACACTAAATAACACATTACTTCAGTAGCTGCTTTTAGTTTTAATTTCAATGCATCTTAGTATAATCAGTTATTGAATTATGTCATGGGCAATAAGGAATTGGGCAATAACCTTTTCTCTTCATTTAAAAATTATCTGTTCAAAGGCCCCTATGATCATGACAAAAATTCGTGAAATGTGCAGATTAATATATGTAGAAAAAATTAACCAAACTGAAGCAATGTTTTATTTCCTTAAATTATGCCTAAAAAATTATTAACTTGTTCTTACTATTAAAATCAGCAAGTTTGTGTATAGGGAATATAGGCTACATATTATATAATTATATTTATAGTTACCTTTGCACCCACTTAATCTTCCTAGTTTATATTTCTGTGTAACTCACTCTCTTGCTACATCTCCTTTCCCTTTTCATCCTGAGCGTGAATAATTTGGAAGAAAAAATAACCTTGCGATTTATGAAGATTTGTGTGCTTCAAGTAGTTATTGATCGTATTTCAGTTAAGACACCTGTGCCGACTACATGGTTAACTAATATTAATATAAAGCCCCCTCCTCCTAAATAAATATGTTTATTCACATGTAGGTCCCATTTCAAAAGAACACTTCTCCAATAAACTAATAGCCAAATTAGACCAGCGCACGTTTATATGAGATTTTAATTTCTATTCGAATGAATATGTCCTAAGAAGAGTGGATGAGAAGATATCCATTTTGGATTTGATTCTTCAGCGCAAAGCAATCTGGATCGGACACATCGTTAGGAGGAACTGTCTTCTGCATGACTTCATAGAAGGAAAGTATTAGGAAAAGAGTAGCTTAGGAAGACTGATGATTCAAATATAAGATGACGTGAATGAAAGAAGAAAATTCTGGGAACTAAAGTAAGAGGCAGAGGATAGGACACACTGGCGGTCTAAGTTCACCGACAAAATGAATTGACCTGTCGTAAGACAGAACACCTAATAATAATCATAATTTATATTAATCTTTCTCCCCTCTCCAATACTAACCAAATCTCCATTGGCTTAGGATACGTCTGACGATCCTTTTGGAGTTAAAATGCTCAATATATAAATAACTTTCTAAGATTTTTTGCGTACCCAAAGGAGTCTTAACAGAAAAAATTGGATTTTTGAAATCTTATCATATCATATATCATAATTATATCAACCAACTCACTGGCCTTAAGTAACTCGAAAGTTTATAGCTGCCAAAACGCCATCATTCACTATTATTTAAATGATAGCCATTAACTAGTTTATTAGTGTTGTTTCGTAAGCAGCAACAATATCTGACCGCTTCTAAGCCTAGTGGTCAGAGTTCCTGGCTAAAGATCCGGAGATCCTGGGTTCGATCCCCAGTGCCTCCAAGTTTTTCTGTAAAGCAGTGGGTCTGGAAAGAGGTCAACTCAGCCTCGCGAGGACAAATAAGGAGCTAGTTGAACGAAAATATAATAGCACCAATATAGAAAACTTATATTAATGACCGGAGGATTCGTTGTGCTTACCACATGACACCTTATATCCACAAAATTTGGCACTATCATCGCCAACAGATGGAGGTTACATAGTTGGTATGTATCGATTGCGGGCTAACGCTAGAGAGTTATTTTGATGATATCTTCCAAAAGTTACAGCTGTAGATAACACGACTTGACGTATGACTACGTGACAGTAGATCTACAAACTATTCTTCTTTGAGAATTGGACTACACGTGGGTGAAATTCATTCAGTCGGATAGCTAGGTTCCTGTATGGATATACAATAAACTATATTGATTTTATCTGTAGAAACATTTTTTTTAAACCCATTCACAAAAGAAATAAAATTCTGAGTGCACGTAAAATATACGACAGAAAATATTTATATATGTAATATTTCATCTTAAGAGCTAAAGTTGTTGTATTGTACGTAAGCCTATTCTTAGGATTTAAATCAACCGGGAAAAGGTAATGTTTCGTATTTTATTAAACCAACGTATATGGACGTGTGGAGCTGTGTGAAATATTTTAACCACAGCCTATTTATTGGACACGACTAGGTGTTGTTCCTAACGAACCAAGTTTTTTTTTTAATATAAAACGTGGGGGTGGAGTGTTTCGTCACAAAAGCTAACAATTACAATTTTAAACAATTCTCATATATCGCTTCATCATATTTATGAAGCATGACTGTTTGAGTATACCGAATGGGAATGATGAATGGTGGAGAATGCCCGTGGTATTTAATGTTAAAGACATGTTTATTCTGCAGGCTGGAAATATTAACTTTTATTTCCCATTCCTCATAAAGATTAGCGTGACAATGGATAAATATAAATGGTTGGTGGCATGAATAGATATGACAAAAGGTAATGGCCGTGGCAAATTTGTTTTCAAACGTTGTCCTATGAATTAAATAAATAGAAAAATAACGTTTTTAATGAATAGGTGGACTTAACTGATTTTTACGTCTAGCGATTTCCGAATATATTAATAATTATTTAGGTTTTATATTAATAAGTTAAAAGAGTTTTGTACACTATTCAATTCTATAAAATGAACAGCAATGTTTGAAATTTTGTAAAGTAATTTTTTGAACAAGCCACATTACACAAATAAAATTTAATGAACAAAATTTTAGAGGAGTGTCAACAAATATTTCCGCAATGCATTTTTTTTACTAAGAAATGTTAATCGAATGTATGGGCTTATATAAAAAAAAAGATAGCCCAAGTGTAAAATATAATAATAACTCAAACTGATTAAATATTTAGAAGTAATTTGATTGGAAAAGCATCTGTATGGTAAAATAAGGTATTTTTATGTTTGATGAAATGATAGATAATTTTGGAATTTTTGTTTAGGCCTTCAGATTTCGAGTAAAGTTTATGATACAAACAATAACAGATCCATAAGGTTTCAATGTATTCAAATATGTATTTATTTAAGCACCACGTACACGCTTCGGTGGCCACGTGGTCTAACACGCTACTCTTGTAGTAGATTAAACTTCCGATGACGGGGTCGATCTTACTGAGAGTGTTTAAATAAATGTTTTACACTCTCTCTCCAATAAAATGCGGATACACATCCTTTAAAATAACTTTCTTATTACCTATAAACTATTAGCGTAATTAGTACATGAGCGTTAAACCCGAATGGGTTGTAAGACACGTTGCTTAAAAAATAAAGCATCACGTCTTACTACTCGCTCAAGACATACACTAATGGTTTTAGGGATTAGGAAGGCTATATTTAAAGGAAGTGTTCCAGAATTTGCGTGGAGGGAGAGTGGAAGACCACTTTTAAAAATAACTCAGTACAGCTGACCTAGATTCAAACCTCAATCTCCCCATCATCTGTAGTATAATCTACTGCGAAAGTAGCGCGTTAGACCGTGTGGCCACCGAAGCGGATCTTTTCAATATATAGCTTCAGTTCTGTGAGTACATTTCAGTGTGGAGGACCAGGTGCTTATGTGACACTCTAATTAAGTGACTACACACAGGCTGGAACTCATTTTAATTACTGTGATCTCTATATGGAAGAGACCACGTTTAAAATAATGTGAGTTGAAAAATGACACATGAATACGGGTATCAAACCTGGAACCTTTATCTTAGTGCGCCAACAGTCTACCATTGAGCTGTCCAGGATCTGTCCCGTATTTAGGGTTATTGTTCACTCATATTTTAAGGCAGAGTCTATGATGGACGTGTGTAAATCCTCGGCTACAAATGTGTGATTTTATTAAGATCACGATCTATCAGATAACGCAGCCACCTTCGACTCGGTAGTTGGCTTGTTGCTGCCACTTGTACAATTATTATAATCATAAGGGATTACATATTTAAGAATCAAATAGCCAAATATATTATTCATGCTTTTAGTGAGGATTACTCCATCTAGATATCATATTCTGAAAATTAAAAAAAGACTGCCTTAAAGTATGAGTGAATATTGACTCTGAGCACGGAACGCATCCTGGATAGTTCAGTGGTGACTAATTTAAATTAACTTTTAGTAGGCTAAGTATTAAAAAAAAGAATAGTGTACCCGTTTGGGCTCTATATGTATTAACACTATTGGGAGTTTGGGACAGGAATGAGAAAGGTAGGATTTAGAGGAAATGTACCCGCATTGGCGGAAAGAGAAAGAGTGGGATATTATTTTAGGAAAAATCATTCTAAGTATATTTTACAGGAATTTGAACCTTGTCACATTCACCGCTTAGTCAAACTAGATGAATTTGAAGCTTAGTCCACGTAACCAACACTAGCTATATAATATATAAAAAAATATGAGTTTATAAATGGGCCAAATCCCCTATTTTACAAATCAGAACCTTAGAAAAAGTGGTAAGCGACAACTTTAGATCTTTCCTTAATTAATTCATAAGTGGTCAATAAAAATAAAAGTAGGGAGTATCTAAATGTTAACTTTTATTGATTAAAGCACATTCATTCCACACCGGAAGAATTTGTTTAGTATTAGTTTTTGAAATTTTGTGCACCCCAACGTATTTTCTCCAATTCACTCTAAGAAATTTTAAATGTTAAGAGCTACTAAGTTATCTGGAGCTGTCTGACCAATTTTAATTTTCTACCTCATTTAAAAATTATTTTCAAATCATAAGTACCCCATTTACAAATTTTCCAATTTTATAGATTTTTCTGGTTGTATGGGGCAACCCCACTACCTTCCTTCCTGGCGAGCGAAATTAATTTTTCCAGGATTAGGAAAAATACGGTGATGAGTCAGTGAGTTAAACCCCTTTCTGCCCCTCTCTACCCTCTTAGGGAATTAAATATGAAAAACCCTTAAAAACGTATTTCCCAACTTTAGAAAGAAACCTTCATATTAAATCTCAAGGGTCTATGGCTGCTACTTCTTAGGATAAATCATGGAATTTTAAAAACTCCAATTCCCCATAGAGATAAAATTTCACAAAACCTCGTATTATCTCATTCCTAGGGCCTAAAAGGAAACTTTAAGGCAAATATCTAGTTTCCCGGCCCAAGGGTTGAGCAGATAAGGTGATGATTGCGCGAGTGAGTAAGTGAGTGAATGAGTGGGTTTTGCTTTTTATTATATAGATAATTCGTCGATATTATACATAGTGTAGTTAAAGTTCATATTACATTAACATTTAATAAAAGTATTTGAGTTTCAAAAGTTAAATATTGACTAACTAATCATTTAGACAAAAATCCTAAAAATGAAGGTAGTCCTTCTAGTGATAAGATATTAATAAAAAATATAAGTTTTTTAAGAGTAGATTGATTATATTGATTATATTTAATATAAGATATATTATGACTATATAAATGAAATACATATAATATATATTAAATGGTGTGTGTGTTTATTAAATCAAGTGTATGGAGAACTCTTGACAGTAAATTCACCCAAACGACTACAGAACTA